>VZSZ01005667.1:724625-801699 GCA_013398815.1 Ibidorhyncha struthersii
AGAAGATGGAGGTGGTGGTGGGGAAGTGCGGACACGGCGGGGAACGGGGGCAGCGGAAAGGGCGGGTGAGGGTGAGGAGCCCCTCGGGGGACGGTACGAGGGAGGCAGGAGCGCCAAGGGCCTCCCGGGCGGGCAGGGCGCCCATGCGGGAGGCTGGGGAGGGAGGCGGTGGGTGTAGCAGCGCCTGCCAGAAGGGAGTAGGAAGCACGGGCTGCCCCGGGGGCGGCTGCGGGAAGCCGCGCCGGTAAGGGAGCACATGGTAGGAGAGAGAGAGGTGGAGGTCTGGCAGTGGGGCACACCGGATCGCCGTGGTTCTCGAGTCCCTCTTTCCCTGCTTGCCTTCGAGCTGTCTCGCTTACTATGATAATTTAAAAGGCTAATATTTTTTTTTTGCGGGGCCTGGGCGCCTAAGCTGCGAGCATGCTCTCATCCTTCCTCCTCCCTCCCTTTCTCATCGCATTTCCTCAGAGCCTGCCTTGGCAGGGAAGAGGGTAGAAACGCTCCAGTAACTTTTACCACCAAAATGTCTTCACTCCTCGGGAGATGGTGGGGAGAGGAGAGTGAGGAGGGCGGGCGGATGGCTGATGTGAGCGGGGGAGGAGAGGAGGTCGTGCCGCCTTGCACGGCGGGTGGGAGGCTGTCTGCACTGCTGGGGCTCCGCCAGCCCTCGCCTCGTCTGCTTTTCACTTCATTTTGGCACCAGGAACGCTTCTGTGTTCCTACCCGTGATTTAGAAAGCTCACATGGTAGTTTACTCTCTAGCCTCGTAGGAGTATGCTGGAAACGCGATTCACCTCCTTAAATCTCTTAAGTGCAGAGGGAGTCCTAGCTGCAGGACAGGGTGAACAAAAGACAAAGATATTAGAAGGGAAGGAAAGAAAAGACACTTGACGGCAATAGTCATGAAGTCATGTTTTCCTACACTTTCGTTTCCCCCTTTCTACCAGAAAATCTGGTATATATTAATAGTTGGAAGTTTCAGTTAACTAAGATTTCAAATATGCCATGCTGCATGCTATTTGAGTGGACTCTTCTGCTTTTGCCAGAAGAGTTGTCCAGTGATGACTGCGTTTAGCTCCTTTCCTTAAATTACGATTACTTTATGTTTTTGTCGGGAGTGTCTCTGAAGTACTTTCACTTAAAGAAGAAACGGCACTCATTCGCGTTTTTAAAGAGATTGGGGGGGAGGGGGAAGCCTCTCCTTCGTTGCTGTGCGGGCTCGGTAGTTTAATGACCAGTTTCCCCAGCTTTTTTGGTGGGGTGCCCCGTGGGGTGTCCCGGAGTGCGCGCGGGAGCAGACGGCAGCCTCTCCCTCCCCCCGTCGCTTTCCGTGGGGTAGTAGCGTGCGTGGACCGGTGTCTCCGCGCTCCCTCCCGCCGCCGCTGTGTACGTGATCCGCTGCGAGTCGCTGCAGATTCCGCCTCTTTGCGTCATCCGGGCCGGGAGAAGCATCCTCCCTCCCTCTGCCCGCTGGAATAACGGGGAGCCCCGGGGTTTACCTGGGATTATCCGAAACTTTTTCTAGTCACGGGTGGAAGGGATTTGGTGCCAATCGGAGAGGAAAATGTTGCCGTTCCGGAGAAACTGCAAGTTGATGCCCGTAAATGGCTTCTTCTTTGCCTCTCGCTGGGGTTACACTTGTTCAAGTTTTATCCACAGCTTGCTCTCAGTGTCATCAGTTCCACTGCTAAATTATTCACAGTCCCTTCTAGGATCAAGACATCTTCTCTGTGTTAATGGTTTGGTCGCCAAATCGCCATTTTAATTTTAAAGTGTGGCAGGGCATTGCCTCAAGCAGCAGCAGCAGCGGCGTGTTCGGCAAGAGGCTGAGCCCTGCTGCTTGCTTCCGCGTGGCTGAAGATTATATAATGCAGCAGCAGATGCATCTCGCTTTATAAAGTATTAATCTGCTCTTGCCACTATGTGAATTAAAGCATTTAAAGGGCTTGCAGAATCCACGGGTAACATCCAGGCTTTACTGTCTGGCAGACTGCAACCGCAGCATATTTACGTGGAGGGATAAAAAAGTAACAGCCTGTGAAAGTTGCTGTTTGAGGAGGGAGGTTGTCACCAAGACCAAACAAAGTAAACTGGATGCCTTCCAAGTCATTTTGAAGGCAGCATTGTCCTAACTTAAAAGAACAAGGAAAAAAAACTAAACTAAAAAACAACATTTAAGAACTTGATCATTTCAGCAGAATTACAAACACATTTGAGGTTCTTAACTCTTACTGTCTTGGTAACAGTATAGATGTGTAAAATACGCAACCTCGAGTCTGTTTGCATGCTAGGTTAGGAGTTAAAACAAGGGACAGAAATGAGTCATGCCCTGTCAAGGTCATTTGCCCTCTGTAGGGCAAATATGCGAGAGAAGTGAAGTTGTGAAGTATAAGAAGAAGGAAATGCACTGCTATTATTGCAGAGCTGTTTGAAAATATATGTTCAAGCAAACTGTAGGTGAGGCAAAACTACTAACTGAAGTAGGCAGAAAAGTACTAATATAGATCTTAAAAACAAAAAAACCCCAAAAACAAACAAACAAAAAAACCAAAAAAACCCCAAACACTACCCCCCTTCCCCCCAAATCCCCCCAAACCAAAATCCTCTTTTGTTGTCTTTGGTTTTGTTTCAGTTTGGTTTGGCTTTTTTAGATTTGTTAGACACTAGAGATCTTAAGAACATCTGTAATGCAAACTAAACTCAAAGGAAATTGAGTGGAAAGAACACCCATTAGTGTTGCAGTAAACACATAATCTTCGTATCAGTAGGTGCTTTGATTTAGATTGGGCTGTAAATCTCAGCCTAGAACAAAATATGCTTGAAATTATTTTAAAACAGAAGTTACTGCTTTTGCTGTTACTGTGCTTTTTAATAATTTAGGAGTAGCATTATGTAAATTACACAAGCCTTCCTATTTATAGGACGTACTAAGTTTTAAATTAAATTCCACACAATTCTGGTATTTTCTTGCAAGTTTTTTTTTGTTTTTCCTTGTTACTACCTATGTAATATTAAAGACTATAGAATGTGTGTATGTCATACTGGAACTTATGGTTTAGTCACTATATTTTAAACAGGTATTTTTTTTTGTTTGTTTGCTGGAGTTAAAGAATTTATCAGTGGTTTATTTCACAGGAGAAAAGATCTGTATTTTGTACATTTAACTTATAAGTACTAAACTTGGCAGTCCATCACTTTAGGTAGCCAACTGTTAAATTGTTAACTAAAACAAGTAGTTGCCACCATAATCACAAGTACCTTGATAAGCAAAAAAAAAAGTTTTGACAATTGATCCTCAAGATTTATGGGTTAGCTCAGTTTCTGGACCATTTCTAAGTGGTAGTGGTTGCAGCTGAGAAAGGTGGACTAATAAATGGGTTTTAAGTCATGCTTCTGTCTTTAATTTGTGGGACTCTCTGGCCATGGTCTGCTTCAGGTTGTGAAGTATACTGGTTATATTGTACACTGGTTGCTAGTGAATTTTGGCTGCCCGAGGTCACTTGTGTTCGTACAACCTCCAATCAGACTGCTTATTCTAGGACCGTGGTAGGTATGGCTCAGCAGCAGGAACAATGTCATCTGAAAGCTTCAGACAGAAGGCAATTGTGTACTGTTGGGGAATGATGTGTTTGTGGCTACTTTGAGCTGTTGCACGGTTTACTGGCTCAAGATTACCGTCTTTGAATGTGACCACGATATTTCTGAGATAAACTCAAAGATTTAGTGTTGTGGAAGACAGCACAAGTAAGGGATTTATGGATTACATGGTAATGGTCTGGAATATTGGAGACCATGCATGACTTGTGAAGTAAAGATCTACATATCTCTATGTTTGAAACATTACAGACTTCCCAACATTTCAAAGCATATTTAATATAGTAGTGTAGAGGTACTGCTCTTGTCCTAGTACCTTACCCTGGAAGAAGAAATTTTGCCACTGAACAAATAAAATACTTCCACTCCTTCAGCAAATATCGAGCTTAGAAACAGCTAAAAAGAACCCTGTAGGCTCTTGGATTCCAGGGTTTTGGAATGCCACAGACCATGACTGTGGAAGCAAAGATCTACATACTTCTATTCAGAAGCATTACAGGCTTCCAAGGAACATCACAGGAGGTATGTAATATGGTAGCACAGATGTACGGATCTTGTCTTGGTAGCGTATGATGGAAAAAGAAATTTTGCCTCTGAACGAACAAAATAAAATAAATAAATACACCCCNCCTTTTATGTCATCCAAATTACAGAGTTTATTTCTTAACTTTTATGTAATTTGAAGACAGTCACAAGGAATTTTTGAATTCTAGCCCTCAAAAAAGGCACCTTTTCCAGCAAATAATAGTGTGTATGGGTATAGATATGTATATAAAATACGCATATATGTGTCCATATATAATATTATAATATAATTTGTATGTAAGATTAAGGAATGTAGTTATTAATGAGTGTAACTATTTCAATGCACTTAATATTTTGGAGGAACTGCTTCTATAATTAGTGGATTTTATGATTGAAACTAGCCCCTTAAGACTTCTTTTTTTTTAATTTTGAAGAAGGAGATAGGTATGTAGTCTAATGGTATAATATTGTATATATTTGTGCGGTAGGATGTTCTGATCTAATACAGTGTTACTGTTTAGAAAAATTGTACCATATTTTCTTCAGGTATCTAGAATCATTATTGTGATTATATGCAATAAAATCTGTTATGTAATTAAAAGTAAATGGAACAAACCCAAATTATTTTCTTAATGATTTGTTCAATTCTTGTATTTGACTGCTTATCTTTCCTTTTGAGGATTATAGGCTCTTACATCATTACTGATACATCTGTTTACATACTTTTATTAAAGACTTTGTTTGGTAATATTGAGACGTTTTCCTTAGTTTGTGTGTTTTGCTATATAGTGTTTTAAGTGTGAAATTTTATTCAGGGTAGCACTTTAAACATATGTGCTAAGTCATTAAGCATGCATTAAAGCCAATGTTTATCTTTAAAATTGATGGTGCTTAAGTATTTCTTGATGCTTGTCCAAGATGCATGGTTTTGATTTTTCTTTTATATGGTTAGCATTACAGTTATTTATTTAAAGCCCTGTTTAGCTGACTAAAGTGGGGAAAACTTGGCTCAAACACAAAATAGTGTGTTAATTTTACTCACACTCCTCCGTTGCAGTGGTGCATAGTGGAGCAGGATGTAGGCATGGGAGACAAATACCCTTTTGGGGAAGGGAGTGCCTTTAAAATAAAGATTTCTGCAATACTGTTTGTAACCTTGCTATGAAAAATATTGCCTTCAAAGACAATTGAATAGACGTTATCAAGAAGGACTGTAAATTATCTACTTTTAAATTAATTTCAGGTATTATGTAAAGCCATGTAAGTAGTTGCAGATTACTTAATCTTTGCTGAATCCAAAAGAGCAAAATAAATCTTTTCCTCTGTCACAGGCAAAAGGAAGTGGTAATTCAGAAAGATTTTAAATAATTCTTAAGTTATAAAAAAATACTGGTTTTACTCGTGGCTTTCTTTTGAAGCTGTTATTCTAATCCTATATGTTTATCAGGGTATAGTTGTTATTCAGGACTAAATGCATGGTTAACCCGGTAAATCTCTTTCAGTAACAAGCATATAATTACATTTCATAGTTATTATGGTAATTCACAAATACTATTGTAAGACTCCACAAATAATCAAATACAGCAACATTTTGTTAGACAAGTTCCACAAAGACTAAATGAAATTCTCTGTATTTACATACTTGAATCACTGCAAGCAGTGTATTCAGATTTACATAGACAATATGTAAAAGTCTAAAGCTTCAGTGTTTAAACTGTATTTTTTAGATATCAAATTATAGCAACTTTCTGAAATGTAAGCCACTTCTTTAGGAGATTGCCAATAAACACCCAAGTCCCTTTTCTATATAAGAGATAAAATATAAATTACCAAATAATAATAAAATGTATGGTGCACAAACTTATAAAGTTGCAGTGGTGGTACTGAGAAGATGCTTTCTGTCTGTGATTTGCGGGTTTTTTCTTGGGCTTGTTGCCCTGTCTTGCAGGTAAATCATGAATTTTACCAATTTTTCATGTAAGACACATGGAAACTGGAGAGTATTCACGAAGAAAGAATGTGGTTGTATTATGAATGTATTTACATGGAAAGAATTAATGGATTTGTCATTTTGAGAAATAAATGTTTATAGTTTACTCTGGTTTAGAAGTATGAACATTAAGCCAAATCAACATTTGTAGACTAAGGCAGATCTGGAGAATTTGTAACGAGAAAGGAGTAACTGCCCTTTTTTACAATACACTAATACATGGATAGGATACGTGACCAATAAAGCAGAAATGTGAGCAAGAAACAGAAGACAAGTATATATCTTTGGTAGGCATATGAATGTTTACTTTTAATGCCTTCCTATTTTATTAATTTTTTTTTTCTGACAAAACTATTCAGCTTTAGCCTGTTTGCATCATAGATACTTTCTCTTCATTCTAATTAGGCACTTGGAATACAGAGCCTACTGCTGAATGAGATACCAGAGTCTTTATAACTGGATATATCTTAGATACCTGAAACAGTTTTTTTTTTTTTCTCAGATGCCGAAAGGGAGAGGTGACAAAGCTGAATTTTAAGAACAGAGGGTTCTTAAAAGGACAGTTCTGAGTAGTCCTCACCTGGTGAGGATGAACTTTTCCCTTCAGAAAATGAACCTGTTCGCTGCTCTTCTAGAATTGTGCAGCCAAATGGATAATGCGAAAAGTTGTTCTTATCTCTGAGATAACCTGTTCACAAAGAATCCCAAACAAGCAAAGACAATANTTAATAGAAGCAAGCTGTGGACTTTAATGAAAGGAGGAGCTTGTGCTTGTGTCTTCCCTGTTTGAAGAAAATGGCAGTGCTGTGAAGAACTGTCAGCTTTATAAAGTTAAAAGGTCTTTGTCTCCACTTCCCAGGGGATGTTGTGTGAGGGGTGTGGGTGAGGGTGTTCTTTTTGTTATGAGAACTGTTTCACTGAGGAGATAACTCTGTTTAATAGATCTGTTTTAATCTGAGATTTTACGTGCTAACTTTCTTTTCAGTACAGCTTGTCAGATGAGATTTGCTGCTTTTCTTTGGCATCACCAAGTTCATCGTCCAAAGCTGTGCTTTTAGCTGTCTTGGCATTTGAGAACTTTTTCCAGCTCTGCCACAAGGCTGACTCTGGTTGAGAGAATTCTTGCTGTTTTTTTCGTAATACAGGATTGATGTGAAAACACTGCTACTTGTGATTTTAATCTTAAGACTTAGTGACATCTAGGCAAACAACAAAGCAACTTTTGATTTTGGCAAACTTAATTTTTTGTTTCACATTGGGGAACTTCAGGGATTTTCTGGTATGTTCTGAAGTAATAAATCCTTGAGAAAATGTCAGTCTCATTCTTTATTCAGAGAAGTAAGCTTTATAGCTCAGATTTTTTTCCAGTATTGGTGGATATTGTAGGAATAGATCTTTCTGGCTTATCGTGTTGTGGGTTTATATATGCTAGTTGCCAACTTTTTGCATCTCCAGATAGGTAAACACTTATGTTTACCTATGTCAAACAGCAGAGCTGACATGCTACTTTGCTATTTTGATATTAAGTGCAACAGATTTGGAGAATCAGTACCCAATATTTTGGCTCGTCATATTTCTGGCATCCCTTTCAACTGATGTGCTGAGGCTATTTCTTTCAGTGTAGCCTAATAACTTCTGTCCTCATGCTTTGCATAATCTCTTGTGTCTGTTTAAGTGGTATGGAAGCAATTAGTTTATTATTTTGGCGAACTTCCTGAATAATGAGTAAGGTAACACAGCATCTGAAGGGACGGGTTATAGCAGAAGTTCATTTGATCCATGTAAAAGGACCAGTGGAGCTTTCACTGTTGCTCAGGAGGTTAAGTGTTTGACCATTGGACTTAAATTGAAGATTTGACATGAGTATAATTTGTCAGGTGTCTGTGAGCAGAGAATTCCAATGTGAGGTTGCAGTTCTGGGAAGCAAAGTGCTGTTTAGGCACTTTTCTGTCAAATGAGTCCATGAAGAGTTTCTCATGTTAATTTACTGCTACTTCTATCTTTTTAAGTGGGCGCCTGCCCATGTCAGGAGCTTTGGCTGTGCTCCCCACCAAATACTGTGTGTACGCCTATGTTACTTTGGAAGGCTCAGGAAAAAGAACTGTTGCAGTATAATTTGTCCTTTGAAGAGGCTAAGTTTTAACTGGCTGCATGTTTTACATTTCAGATAAAAAATTAATCATTATTGTGAAATGAATTTACTTTCTGGTTTAGTAGCTGTTACTTTTATAATGCTGTTTTACAATCAGCAGCAGTTTAATCTTTGACTAACAAACATACTGGCATCCACATAATTCTTGTAGCAAAACACCCTTCATTCTGCATCCTTCATATTCATGGGTTGATTGCACTGTCATTAAGCAAATTTCTGTTTTAATAGATGCTGATCATTGTCTTTGTTTAGGAATGAATTAATGTTTCCTTTTTTGTTTAGAGACAGTGAAAATTTATAGTATACAAAAAAATATTGGATAACCTATAACAATGTGCTTTTGCTTTTTCTCTCTAGGTATGAATGCTGCTGTGCGCGCAGTAGTACGCATGGGAATCTATGTAAAAGCCAAAGTGTATTTTGTTTATGAGGTTAGTTTTTGTTTTATTCATTCTGTATTTGTCTTCTGACTATACTTGAGTTTTTGTGGAACCCTCATGGAGAGTGAAGACTATAAATTAAAAAATGTTGTAGATGCCATTCCCTTTCATCATATCAATGTTTTATTTCATATTTTTTATTATTGTGGAAAGTACTTTTTACAAGGTATGTGTAAAAGTATTTCATTTGAAAGTATTCTTTTTAATATATGGAATTGTTCATGTGAAGCTTGAAAGAAGATTGAAAATACTGAGAAAACCAGAGTGGTTGTCACCCAGCAGTGAGCTATGTATTTGTGTACTTGTTAGATGTTTGGCCCAAAATATTGTATTTTGTAAATACCTTCCTAGTTAAATTACTAATTCTTAACCCTTTGACTTTTCCCCAGTTCATTTTCCTAGGGTATGATAAGGATGTGCCATTGCCCTCATATCACAGGTTACCCAGCTTGTTTTTGATCAAGAGTACTGTCAGGCTTGTGCCTCTTTCCTGGCTTATGGGTAGAAAGTTGTAAGTGAAAAAACTCCAACCAACAAACAAAAAAGACCCCACCAAAAAACCTGCACCATCAGTAATGTGTCCAGACATCAGAATTTTGTGGTGGAAGCTTATGACTGCATGTGCATGAAGACTCTTAACTTCCGTAACAATTACTTGATATGAAAAAATGATGAACAAGTTTAATGTAAACGCCAAAATAATACTATCTGTGTATGTCTTACTGGAAGACTAAGTTATAGTTAGACTTCTGCCTGAAGAACAGTTTCAGTGTTCACAAAATTAGCTGATTAAAAAATACAGTAAATATGTTTAGCGAGATGTCATTCTGTTCACACTGGGATTCCTGTACAGCTCCTTAGAAGTTTGACATGATTACAAACGATAATAAACATTTGGTATGAGGCAAAACTTGGTAGGCAATATTCCTTAATGTTTAATATAAAAATACAAGTACTAGAATTCATAGAAGTGCTAGGAAAGTACTTTGATTTTAGTTTCGTGCATGCAAAATATACAATTTAGCTTTAAAAGGTAGCTATTTATCTATTCTCTTTCAGTGTCTGCTTATTCCTATAGTTCATTTACTAAAGAAATGTGAAGTATATTGAAATGCAAATAAGCAGAGCACTGTGCTCCAAAATTCTTTTGTACTACAGTGCTACAGCAAGTAGCTCTGAATACTTAGTGTGTGCTAATTACATGGCCAATCTCTAGAATTCCTTCAGTGTTCAGCTGTTTTGCAGGCTTGCTGAAATGGGTCAGATACTTCTGAGGAAATAAGGAGGATTTTTTTGGCTGTCTTTAAAGGCCAGAACTTGAATTTTATTTTATTTTATTTTTTTTTTATGTTTAACTTACAATTTACCATCTTTGTAGTTCATCTTACAGCATGTTTATTTTTATCACCTTTTAAAAACTGTTTTGTATCATAAAGTGTTTTCAGTGAGAAATTTGGATACTTCTGTTTTTCTGAACATAGCAAAAATGCATTATTTAAGTTATCATGTTCCTCTGTTAATTGCTAGGGTTTGCCAATGTGAAGTCAGAGATATTTCTGAAGGAAAATCAATTTTAAAAACGAAGTCAGTGTTGGACTCTTGAGTTTCCATTATATATTGTCATTCTATCTTCATTGTAACAGTGTAGTCTTGGAGAAAAATGCACATTTCACTGTAAGTATGGGTAATAGCTCTGAAAGAGATCTTTACTTCTAGGTTAGTCCATTCAGTTATATGTTTCAGGAAGGACTGAATGCTAAACTTTTTTCCTTTCTGACTCTGTTAATTAAAAATATGAAGTCAGTTTTCTTTCATAATGCACATAAGTACTTCAGAAAAACACTGTTGCAAGCTTTGAAATGAAACTATTTAATTTCAACACTTTGAAATAAGGAACAGATGCAGGGACAAGTGTCATGGAAGGTAAAAATCTTAGGGTAAGGCTTGTCACTAATAATGCCTATTATAAGCCTCTGCATGATGTATACAGAGGAGATGCATTTTTATATATACTTGAGGTTATTTATTTAATACTTTTAATGACATCCTTCTAAATAAGATGCTATCAAATGCAGACTTCAGTGTGTTAAGCAGTGAGAATAATATATTTTTAGCCCGCATTTTGAGTAGGCATTTTAACTAGACACACATATATCAAGGTAAAGTGATACTTGTATTGAAGCTGGTCTGAAAAAGTGAATAAAAAACCTAAATTGGCAACATCCAAAAGGTGAAAAATGTTTCCTTATTTGGAGCCAAAAATGGAGTTAAAGGTCTCAGCCTTTTCAAGCCTACTTTGCTTTACTTGTCATATGCTCTTTTTCTCCTGTAAATTTCACTGTCATAAGAACTTTTTTTGCCCCTGTAAAACCATCTGTTTTCTACAGTTGTGACCAAAAGTAGCTCCATATTCTAAGTAAAACAACAACTATTTACATTTTCTTTCCTAAATCCATTTTTCTTCATTTTGTGATGAGAGAGAGATTACCAAGATAAATAAATAAAGATTGGCAATGGACTATATATAAGTAATTTTCTAGACTTTTTAGAGTTGGGTTGACCAAAGGAAGAAACAGGTATATTGGAATTCATGGGCTATTTAGACATACTTTGATTCCCAAGAGGCAAAAAACCGCAAAACAAACTCATGTGAAAATTAAAGCTATAAAATAGTTTACATAAAAACTGTAATTTATTATATTTAACCCTTGTATCTTAATTCATTGAAATTAGCACATTAGAAAATTTTGATATTAATTCTTGGAAACAGTGCTTACTCTATACAGTTGCCCTAGTTTCGTATTTTGTTTGTGTTAACATCTTTAAGTATTTAATTTTAGTATATAAGCAGTCTATAGTCACCTTCACTGACTAGTGTCACATTATTCCTCAAATATACCCCAATCTGAATTAAAATTTGAATACCCGTGAACTTATTTCTCTCATGCTGTGAGGATCTAGGAGATGGAAGTACATGTAAAAGTACCAGCCTGCTCTAGTAGGCTAGTTTAATTTTTTTTGTTAATCAGAAGTGATGTAAGTTATTCTTAGTTTTTGGTTTTGTTTCGTTTGGGTTTTTTTTAATTGAGAATGAGAAGAAAAAGTGATGCCTCTCATATACGCCAATTCATTTTAGAAACGGAGGTCTTAAATATAATATAATACAAATAACCTGCCCTTTTTCCAGGATTGAAGCACATAGTTCCCAGTGGATGCGTGCTCTTACTACTAAGCTATGGAACTTTTAGATTCTTCATCTTGATTAAGAATCTTTTTCTCAAGAGGCCAGCATTGGAAATGCAATGGTACGGCAGTCACGGATTTCTGTGAGGAAAACTTCATGTCTTTTATGTGGTGGTTTGTGCACTCAGTGATGCTAGTATTTTACGTTGTTGAGCAATAGCTAAAAAACCTCAGTAAGTAAACTTAAATCACTTTTAAAGCCCCAAATGTCTCACATGTAACATATCAGAGATGGGTTGTTCATTTTCGAAAGCTTTGGTTTGTAGAGTTAAGACTGGAAGCAAGGTTTGCTGTCTCTGCCACTCTCTCCAGGAGTTACAGTGTATATGTATGTACCTGTGAACATACGACCCACAGAGATTTCCTCTTGTTCATCTTTGAATATTCAGATTTTGGGTAGTGGAAGGAATAAGCATAAAATGGGGTTGATCTTCAAGTGTAGTGTTTGCTGTATTTTTGACAGTTTGCCTTTTTCCATTCTTGCCCCCTAGTTTTAGTATCTTAGTACCCAAGCTGCTAATTTTATAATCTAAGTAAGATTTTTTTAAATGTAAATGGACAGATCCCCTCCTTTTATTAAGGTCTGTATTCACATCTTTCAGTAACCACACAATTGTAAGTGTTGAACTATTTGATAAAACTAAATTCAACCTTTAAAATGGATTGCCCTGTCCCCAAGTTAGCATCAGTGTTTAAATAACTAAAATGATAAATGTAAATCATGATCATTATTAATACTTCAGTTGTAATTGGTCGTGTTTTTTTCCCTATAGATAGTCTAGAAAACTATTTTAATTCTATGGCTTTTGTATCTCTTAATGGTATGGAAGAACAGCGTGGAAATTCTAGCTGCATTCTTCAGAGCTAGCTTACATACACTACTTGGCAAGCAGAACTGAGTTAGGAAAAGCTGATGTAACAGCTAAATGGATCAGACCTGTTCCAAAAGCTCCCTATCCTTGCCTTGTTGTGGGAGGAATTGTTAATATTCTACTTGACTACACAGAGGAAGTAGAACCAATATGGACTCCTGACCTGAATGCGTGAGTTCTTTCTGCTTTAGAGATGCATGGTGCAAGTCTGTCATAGCTCATCCTTAGCCTAGCTGTAAGGCGTTTTGAATTTTACAGACAATTTCAAATAGCAGTTCATCCATTTGCTTTTCCCTGTGTTTTAGATTTGTTAATAAAGTACAAATTGGGAATTTTCATCCATGAGTCTCATAATATGTGTATAATCATGTATATATTTACTGTATAGAAGACTTTCTTGGATCCACCTACTTTATTTTTCCTCTCAAGTAAAAATGGAAGGTGAATGATCGGAGCAAATATGTGAACTGTGTATATTTTTTGTCAGCTTGTAGTACAGCTTACTATAGTCGGTGTTATAAACTGAGTTGGGATGCAATGTCACACTTTTCTTTCGGGATTTGTTGCCTATGAATCTTTGCATTGTTGTAGTTGCCAATAGGAACACTGATAGGAAAAGCTTCCAATCTATTACTGAGTGATATAAGGAATATCAGATTCTTTGCTTTAAAAACAAAAACCAAGCAAACTTGTGATAAGTAAACTTACTAATTTATTAGCTTTCATCAAGCTCAGTTGGATCTACTGGAGTGTTTCTGTCTGAAGATCTTTGCACTTTATCTCAGAAAGAATTTTTAAACTTCATATGGTGATTAAGCATTATTTCTTTTCCAACTTGCTCTAATTTTGAAGGCATAGTGCACATAATGTCTTAGCCTCAAGTCATTATGTGTATACATTAGTATACAAGACAGTATGGGTATACATGAGATATCAAAAAGTTAGCTGGAGAGTGTACCTGATATTGAAAAGAACTGTTGAATTACAGAAATTAGAGATATAGGTTGTTTTCCACCTAGCTGTTTCTTTACTGTTACTTGATCATCTTATATGTAAATTCATTAGCCAAGTCTCACTGAGCAGAAACCGTTATGCTTTCCCCTTAGAATCTGTACTAGAATTCTAGAAAGCTTAATCTAAGTAACTTGTACTTTTGCTTAGTCCAGGTTATCTTTATATTCTTTCCCTATCATGCTAGTGAGGGGCTCCAAATATGATATAGTATTCATATAATATATATAGCTTTTTAAGCCAGTGTAGGCTTAGTACATTTCCAAATTACTGCTTGCTTGATAAAGTCTACATATAGTCTAGATTGTGCCAAAGTAAGTGTCTCCAGTTTATAATGTCAGTTTAGCTGTCTTCTAAACTTATATTTCTAGTTCCACCTGATTTATGGCTGAGAACTCTAAAACTGGATATGTACAGTCTTGCAAGAACTGCATACAGAAGAAAGGTTAACTAATTGTTCCTCAGCCTGATTATCCCTATGTATATATAATCTAAAAATGGAGACATAAACATGGTCATGTTTATTTTTGTTGGTGTTCTTTGGTTTTGGGTGTTTTTGTTTTGTTTTCTTTAACCTGGCATTTTTTTTTTTTTCCTTTGGATTTAAATACATGTCAATGTTGAACGGTAACTCCAGTTTTGTTCTATTCTAGTGTCTGTATCAGTTAGGTTTTTCCAGGTTAGAACTTTGCTGTATTTCTTTTTTTTTTTTTTTTTTTTTTTAAATCAGCATTCACAATATCATCTAATGGAAAAGAATCTGTAATTGTCACTATCTTTCTGGTAGTATTTATGCAGGGAGTTAATTAAGCCAGGTATAACAAAACCCTTCAGCTGCTCACTGGATAGTTTTCCTTCTTTCAACTAAGTGTAGTTTTTTCTGTATTACAGCATGCATTGGTTTCTGAAAACCATTTGAGTTAAGGTATTAAGGATTCATTAAATGCATCACTAAAAGTTGTATTTTTCTACTAAATTTCTTTCATCTATTTATTGTGTAACTGCCTCCAAACAGGAATAAAGATTATGTGACCTGATTTCTTCTTCCTCTATGAAAAATTTTTTGTTGTTGCTCTTTAATTTGTTTTGCTTATACCTACCTTGGGGAAAAAGTGTACAACATGTTACAAAATTAGGTATTTTTCAAAGGTCATGACCTCAGGTTGAGGTTATGTTTTTAGGAAGCACATTTTATAATGCTTTTCAAAGTTCTTCCATCTTTATACTTTTTCAAAAATAACAATATTTATTCCAAGAAAGGATAAATATGTTGCCATTCCAGTTTATAAACTGTGTAATCTGTGTAAAATACTACTTTATCTTGAAGTTGTCTTTGGAACTGATTTTTTAGGAGGAGGGTTTGTTTGGCTTTTTTTCCCCTCTAATGTGATACCTGCTTGAATATAGTTTCATTTAAATTGAGTATTTTTTTATTCAGCATTTTTAATTACTTAAAGTTGCATTAAAATATACAAGGTGAGTATTACTGCAGTGGAAATGTTATACAGTTTTTCAAATCAGACTTCTGAAATATTTTTTCTCTTTCAGGGCTACCAGGGGATGGTGGATGGAGGTGATAATATTGTAGAAGTTTCATGGGAAAGTGTTTCAAGTATCCTGCAAGTGGTAAGTGTTAAGGGGTGGGACCCAAACCTTCTCTCTTTAAACAGGGAACTAAAATTCTAGAGCCAGGCAATCACTGTAATTATGCATTCAAATTCTGTGATGACTGAGTGACCAGCACATACCACTTTTAGCAGAGCCTGATTTCTACAGTATGGATGTTTGACACTTCCTAAAGATCTTTGTGTGGTTTTGTATTTGGTGCACAGAAATAATCTTGAGAACCTTTGTCCTCCATATTGACAAGCCTATATTTAATAAAAAAGACATTATAGGGCCAAAATATGAAATAACTGTGTTTTGTAAGGCAAGTGTTTTCTGACAAAATTCTGTTGGCTTCCTCTGTAAGTGGATTTAGAATTAGAGTAATGGGTGTAATTACAGTATAGTTCTCCAGAGCTCAGATAATAGCAGTGACTTTGCCTGTGCATTTACATTACTCCATTCTGCAAGGTGGCCATTTGGATATCCTTACAATTTTACTCAGCATGGTAATGTTGTTACCTCTTCCAGAGCAGATGCTGTTTGGCAAAGAGGCCTTAGTGCTCGCCAAGCTTTCTGAAAACTACCCCCAGGTGAAGCATGGGTTTCTTTCGAGCTTTCTGCAAAGCTAGTATAATAAACATAAAGCAGTTAACAAGAGAAAAATAGATTTAACTTTTTTTTTAAGAAATGCATAGTCTGGAATACTGTGACATATTTTGTCCGTGTATGTTTGGGGTTTTTTTTTTTTTTTTTAATCCCCTGTCTCATAGAATCTGTAGTCTTATGATTAAGAGAAAATTGAGATGTCATGGCCAAGCCACACAGGAGGATAGGCAGGAGCAGGATCTATGCATCCTGTACATGTATATAGCATACGTACAGTAAGAACAACACCATTCTCAGCCTGATTGCTAGGAATTTAACAGAGGATGTGTCTTAAAGAATGTGTTTAGTTGTTTTGAGAAAAGATTTTTCAGCCCAGCCTACATTTCTGTTTAATCAAAACAAGTTGTAGTACATTGTTTCAAATACATAGTCTCTTTTCCACTTACAACTATGTTTCTATAAGTATGAAAATACCTCGTTTAGTTATGTTTTTTTAGTCCTGATTGTTATTTTTAGAACATCTCCATCTGTACTCTTCTACTTTTTTGTCTGTGGAGAAAGCTGAACTGCTTCTATTCCACTTTTTGTTTCTTTTCCACTAGCAACTCTTGTGTATTGCAGTGTAGATGGTAAAATAGTGCCCCAGACTGGCTTGAGAGCTGAAACACCTATTCATAGGGCAAATCATAAAATCATATCAGTACAGTTTCTGCAGATTTGAGCTTAAATTTAGATTGGCGTGACTGATTTATTGTAAGTTAAAGTGAAAAAAATGTTTGTGCAAAAGTGAGGTAATTATCTCCAGATTTGTTTGCAGGAAAAAAAATGTTTTGCAGTGTTAATTTAATTTTTTGCTGTGACAATAAATAAGGCAAAACTAGACTTTTCTTGAGTGACTGAACAACATAAACACAGAAGATTTGTAAATAACTTGTTTTCAGCGAGATCTCAGCAATTTTCAGTAACAAGGCACTTCAGTCTTTGCTGAAAATAATGACTTCCACTTTTGGAGGAAGCTCTTTAGATCATATTAATAAATACAGCAGATAAATTAATAAAACAAAATTTAACATTAGTCTGATCTGAAAGGAGGTTGTAGCGAGGTGGGGGTCAGTCTCTTCTCCTGTTTGTTACAAACGATAGGACAGGAGGAAATGACCTCAGGTTGCACCAGGGAAAGTTTAGGGTGGGTATTAGGAAAAAATTCTTTACTGATAGGGTTATCAAATGCTGCCCAGGGAAGTGGTGGAACCGCCATCCCTGGAAGTATTTAAAAGACAGGTAGATGTGGTGCTCAAGTCCCTTCCAACCCTGACTATTCTGTGATTCTGTGGTTTAGTGGTGGTTTTGCCAGTGTTTAAGTTGATGGTTGGACTCGATGATCTTAAAGGTCCCTTCCAACCTAGACAATTCTATATGGCATTAAATGTTGATTCAGTTCTTTCCATAATTGTGTGGAATGACAATAAATACTAATTCTGAACTTTAGGGTATATGTTTTCTGGTTTTGTTTGTATATTTCATGATATTAGTGGAAAAATGTCATGCCTTAAAGCAAATTCATCTAAATGCTTAAGGACTTGGTATCTTATCACTTTTACTATTGTCATCACATATAAGTAATAACTAGATAATTAATTGGAGTGCTACTGAAATTAATCCCAAATCATTTAATATTTTCTTTCAAGAGTAGCTCTTTATCAGTCATTTTTGAGTGGGTTTTTCCTCTTTTCTCTGGTGTGTGTATCTGCTCTTGAGACTGTCATACCCCACAGGTTTGATAATTCTATGATTTTCATTACTTTTTACTCTGTGTAAAATTAAAGATGGAGGTTATGCTACAAAATAACCATTCATCATTGATCCATCTTAAAAAAAGACAGTAAAATACTGGATTGCAAATTAAAACTGTTATACTTCCTTTTTCTAGGGAGGTACAGTTATTGGTAGTGCACGCTGCAAATCCTTTCGTACCCGGGAGGGCCGCCTGCAGGCAGCCTACAACCTGGTTCAGAGAGGAATCACTAATCTTTGTGTGATTGGCGGCGATGGTAGCTTAACTGGTGCCAATCTGTTCCGTGAGGAATGGAGTGGACTTCTAGAAGAACTGGCACAGAAAGGTAAGTTTGCATTTAGACCCTCTAAACTTCTAGTCCAATCTCCAGGGAAGTTATGTGCCCTACCTGTAGATACAGAAACTATCCAGAGGATATTTCTTAAGTTCAAAAAACAAACACATACGTTCTAGGAAATTACATGGTTCTTCATAAAGTAATAGTTTTTGATTTCTGTACATCCTCTCTTTTTGTGCCATAGAGGTTCAAAAAGGCCAAAAAAAAGAGTTACTCCCCTGGGTAACTGTCTGTGGCTTTTTCCTCCATTATGAATAATTTTCAGGGCGTGAATATTGAACCTTCTGCTTGAAAAGCCCTTTGCCCTCAAATGCAAACTGAGATGGTAATTTCTTTCCTACAACAAGCTACATACTTGGTTGTTATTAAATTATGATGCTTTCCTGCCTATATGTCACTATTTGTTTAAGATCAGAACATTAAGTGACTGTTGCTAAAAGTGCATCCAGCCCAGAAGTTGTCTTTGATAGCATCCAAGAGAATGTATAGGGAAGAGTAAAAGAACAGAACAAGCCTAAATAATGCTGTGTGGATGCTATATGTTATTCGTAATATATAAATACTCTGATAGGTTCCATCTATTTCTGTCTTCAGGACTTCCTGAACCAGATGCTGTTAGCAGTCCTTAATGAATTTCTCTTCCATGAATGTATACGGTCTCCTTGAAAGCATACAGATTTTTGATGAAAACATTGTGTAGCAAGGAGTTATACAGCTTCACTGAAGGATGAAGATTGTGAGGAATCTCCTCCTCCTGTTTATTTTGATCCCGTTGGCTTCTAGTTTCATTTGATGTCCTATAATTTTTGTGTTAGAGCAAACAGTGAATGATCAATCCTGCTTCCTCTCTGCATGCTACTTGAGATTTTACAGCTGTCTTATTTTCCCTTCATCATCTCTTTTTCTAGATGGAAGAGCCCTAGTTTGCTTAGTTGTTCCTTATATGTAAGTTCTATACCTTTGATCATCTTTGTTGCCCTTCTCTGAACCTTTTCCAGTTCTACCATGTCCTTTTTGAGGTGGGGAGGACCACAACTGCACCCAGTATTCAAGATGAGGGCAAACCATGGATCTACACAGTAGTATAATGAACTTTGTTTTGTTCTCTATTCTTTTCCTAATATTTTCTAATATTTGGATTTTTTTTGACTGCTATCAGCTGAAGCTGATTTATTAATGCAAACAGCATTATTGTTTTATTATGCTGAAAACAGCACTATTTTGTTTGTGATGTTAGGGTACATTTTTCATGTGTGTTAGTTTACGTTTATCTACAGTGAATTCCATCTGGTACTTTACTGCTCACTGTGTCTTGCTAGTCGTCTTCATTTCTTCTCAGACCCTCCACACCGTTAGAACCAAATAATTCAGTTTGATCAGTAAACTTTGGCCCCTTACTGCTCATTCCCTTTTCTAGGTTATTGCTGAGTATGTTGAACAGCTCAGATTCCTGTAGAACTACATTGGTTACCTTCCTCAGATACAAGAACTTGCATTTACTACTGCCCTCTTTTATTCTACACAAAAGCCTTCTCTCTTATGCTGTGGCTACTTAGTTTCCTCAAAATGCTTTGAGGACAGACCTTGTCAATGGCTTTTTTGAAATCTAAGTAGAATATGTCAACCAGATATCCCTTATTCATGTGATTATTAAGTCACCTTTGGAACTCTAGAAAAGGTTTGTAATGCATGGTATACATTCATAGAAAACATTTTCATTCTTCTTCAGAATGCTGTATTTATCTTTATGGACATTAGTTACATTTTTCATTGTGGTTTCTATTTTCGCTAGTATAGACATTAAACACACTGATATATAGTTCTTGAATCCCGTATTAAAAATTTGGCATTTCGTTTATTACCATCACATTCACAGATACTAAAGTAGTTTTAAGCACTTAAGTGCCTAAGGTAGTTCATCCTTGAGATCCTGTAGAACTCTTGGATGATTCGGTAGTTTCACTGATGTCTTGGGAGACACAGACTAAGACTTTGAATAGGAGCTTTTCTATTCTATATGCTTATTAATCGTGAAATCAGAGCCTTTCAGTGTTGCAGAAGAGAACTCTTCAAAAGTCTAATGCTGTTTTTTGATTGTTTACATATGCCCATAATCACATCCAGTTTGCATCTTTTTACTTCTTCATTGCACGTCATACACTGAGACTACAATTCGAATGCTATTGTTTAAATCCAAACCATCAATTTTAAGGTTGGTTACAAAACATGATAATCTGTTGACACTGAAATGGACTGAAAAGCTCTTGTTTCCTTCCTTATTGTAAGGATTTCTATGCAGGATTCTTTTGTTTGGTGGTTTGATTGGCTTTTGTTTGTAGTTTTGACTAACCTTGTTACCTAAAATATCTAAACATAATTTAATTTTTTTATGTGTTTTATTTAAAAAAGTAGAGCACCCAAGCAATATGTCTAAAATGTAAAAAAAAAAAAATAAACCTTACAACTCTTTCTCTGGATACTTCTTTACAGGAAAGATTGATGAAGAGTCTGTTAAGAAATATGCTTACCTTAACATTGTGGGAATGGTTGGATCTATAGACAATGACTTCTGTGGCACTGATATGACCATAGGTACTGACTCAGCCTTGCACAGAATCATTGAAGTTGTGGATGCCATCATGACCACTGCTCAAAGGTAAATTGTGCATATTACAGAAAACTATAACAAATAAACAGTTGTTTATGCTTCAAATCTGTTTCCTATTGCGATACAATAGTGGAGGATATAAGTTAATTATAAATAGAAGTTGGGTAACTGATACAGGTAATATTTCTAGAGTGAGAATAAAACCTCTTTTTGGCTGCATCTTTCAAGTGTTGGTTTCTTTTTTTCTTAGTAACTGCTTTTCCATCATTCCTGTCATCGCGGTACTTCAGGCATCTGATTGTAGAGGCTGCATTAGCTTCATGGGCAGGCTTTGTTTTTCTAATATGTTTTTAGTCTTTCCCAGGCATACTCTTCTAAAGAAGATCCAGACACACTTTGAATAGTACAAAGTAGCATCTGTTTGTATATAAGTTTTCACTAGGTAAAATTTAAGCAATTAAAATTTTTTTTTTTTAATAGAGCTATACCATTACAGTTCTTAACTGTGGGTCTGCATCATTTAAATTTCTAGTAAATATTCAATTCTTCTCTCCTAACTGCCCTTACATGTTTTAGAAGAAAGTATTAGCGAAAATGAATTATGCATTGGAAGATACATAATTTTAAATACATTGTTTAATGTGGCCTTCTATTTTGCTAATGAAATCTGTGTTTGATAAGCATGGAGAACACAGGCCTATTTCCTGATATCAGGTTCTGATTTCAAGAATTTGGACTGGACTTTTGAGTTGCAGTATTGTAGTTAATTTGTTTCTTACTTTTACAGTCATCAGAGGACATTTGTTCTGGAGGTTATGGGGAGACACTGTGGGTATGTATTGTCTTCAGCAGTTTGTGTCTCATACAGATATAATTATGAAAGATCAAGAAATCTGAACCATAAATGTCTAATCATTTGTTATGTTTATTAGGTATCTAGCTCTTGTTAGTGCCTTAGCCTGTGGTGCAGATTGGGTATTTATTCCTGAATACCCACCAGAAGAAGGATGGGAAGATTCAATGTGTGTTAAGCTTTCAGAGGTAATCTATTACTATGTTTGGGATTTCCTGACATCTTTGCAGATGTTTGTTTGAAAACAGTGATTTAAACATATGATCAGGACTTTCAGCAAGTCTTTGCTTCTGGTGTCACAGATAGTGCTATTTGATTAAACAGTTCTTTTCCTGCATTCTGCAATTGTTTTGAAGAATTCTATGGCTTACTCTGGGGATTACATAAACCTATTCCTACATGATTAGTATGTGTACCTTTCCTCATTAATCTGATATACGACGTTTCACTTCATCAGTGAAAAGACCTGTATGAAGATAAAGTGTGTGAGAACTCTGAAGTGATCCAATATAAGAAATATTTACTCAAATCCTAGCAGCTTAGTGTATGACAATTGATTATAAAATTGCTGCAGATTTCTTTCCTTTTTCATATTATTTGGATGTGCTTTTATTTTTATTATAGAATCGTGCACGAAAGAAAAGGCTGAATATTATTATTGTAGCTGAAGGAGCTATTGATAGCCACAACAAACCTATAACGTCAGAGAAGGTCAAGGATGTAAGTGTCAACATCCTTATGATGCACTTTCTGTTTTGTTCTTAAGATGGGGCTTGTTACTATCAATAACATTTCAGTAAAGTAAATACGTTCCTGTAAAGTAGCTAGTGACACAGCTTACTGGTTGTATTTTATATTTGTGCTTTATTATCTGAATCCATAGTCCACTTAAGGGTGTTTTCAGTGGCTGTTAATTAGAACCTTTTCTCCTTGTAAAATAATATAACAGTCCAAAACACCTACGTCATGGTAGAGTCTGAAATCAGCTCAAATCAGTAGTTATAATCCTATTTTAATTTCTATTTCTTGTAAAATTTTAATAATAGTCTGTCTCAGTGAAATAATACTGTCTACTTTGGACAAAGTTTTGCCACTTTTTTCTAAATGGTTGCTTTGCCAAAAATTTCATTGATGTCTAAGATTAATAAAAACTTTTGAGCTGAAATTATTCTACTTTTCTTGGAAAGGGTTTCTTAAGAAAAGAAGTTGAAAAATAGTTATTGGCAGAAATGAGCTATAACACTGACTCTACCTGGGGTTTATCTGTGACCATGAAGTTTTGTTTTCCAGAGTAATCTTTGACTCTTTATTCTGAATTGCAGTTTTACTTTGTAAATCTAGCACCAAGCGGTGTTAAGTGTACATGCAGCAGATAGCTATTATGCATTTATGGAGGAAACATTACTTGCTTGCTACAAATTTCAGCGAGTTAAGTCATTCAAAAAACATAAATACCAGGGACAGAATATTTTGTAAAAACTAAAATTTTGTATAAACTGAATTTTTTTTCTGCTTTGTGGTATCCATTGCTGATTCCTAACCTTAGATGCTCACTGAAGATATATTAATAAAAGATATCTTTCTGTGACTTTAGATTTGATATGTAACAGAAGAAATGGGGAAAAAGCTCTGAGTGAATGAAATAGTTTTGTTATTTTTTTTACTGCAAGTTTTAAAAGCCTTGTCAATTAGGTTAAAAGTCATCTTCACTACAGTTTTGCTCAGCATCTTTTAGGATGTGTAATCTTGCACATTGATGAAACATGGAGTGAATAAAACACTGTAATTGAACTTCTTTCAAGTATTCTAATTATAATATTTAGACCTATTTTTATAAGGCTGAGGACTGTACATAATGAAGCCAGTTTAACTGCAGTTAAATCATTGCAATCTAAGTCACTGTTTTGACATTAATAATTAAAATGTTCATTTAAAGGAACTAAACCTGGAATTTAGTTCTAAGTTAGGAATAAACTAAAGACTGGCTTAACTTTTGTAGTGTTTCTGTTACCATTGACATACTAATGTATAGTATATGTAGAATTTTGTTATTCCAATAGCGTGTAAAACAGAGTAATGCTAACGCATGCATATATAAAATAATGGTGATAATAAAACCACTGTATTTTGAAATTCTTTGCAGCTTGTGGTTCAGCGGCTTGGTTTTGACACCCGAGTAACTATCTTGGGTCACGTGCAAAGAGGTGGAACGCCTTCAGCTTTTGACAGAATTTTGGTGAGTGAACATTAAGTAATCACTCACAGCATCCCGTGGTACAAGTACATTTTGATTATTTATCTGGGGGCAGGGTACTTCTTTACCTGATTAGCTTGACAAATCCAATTATTATCTCCCATTAACTCTCTGAATATCTCAAATTCAGAATAGTAAAGGACTTCGTGTAAAGGAATCTATGTTAGGATTAACAGCAGAGCTGCAACAACAATCATCTTAAGGGTATTAAACAGCCTGTGACATTTTCACCTACCAAAGAATAATTGGTTTTAGATTGATTTACAGAGAAATCGTGGCCATTTCTGTAATTGGAAGCCTTGTGCTTTTAAGTGCTTGCTTGAACATTCAAACATTATCTATTTTCAGGCAAGTCGTATGGGTGTGGAAGCTGTTCTTGCCCTTTTAGAAGCTACTCCAGCTACCCCAGCCTGTGTGGTGTCCCTGTCTGGAAACCAGGCTGTCCGTCTGCCTTTGATGGAGTGTGTGCAGATGGTGAGTTTCTGGCAAAATGCCAATTTATCGTTACTCATTAACTACAACAGGCCACTGTGTACGATAGTTGTCTGTTGTCACTAAAATACTCATGGGAATGTATGCAGCAATTTCCCACATTTGGGAATAATGAACTTAATGTGTGTTCTCTGTGTGTTATTACTTCTTTGTGAACTAACAAGAAATATGTATATTTTTAATTTGTTTTAAATTTCATCTCGGATCTTTTTTATTGCTAAAACAAATTATTCAGATGCTTGCATCCATTTACATGTCATACACAACAGTCAGGTTTCTGCACTAAAGCTGTTCAGTTTAAACTGAAAAAAGAAAGCGCAAAATAGATAGATTGTTGGGTTTTTTTCCTCCAGGAAGTCTTTAGGTGTGTACTTCTACTTTGTTATTCTGTCCACTGTAATTTATGCTATGATAAAGGGTAGCTCATAAATTAATGGCATGTCAATATTTCTTTTTTCACTTTGGAAAGCTATTTCAGAATTAATCTATTTACTGGAATATATTAAATAATCATCTTCCTGTGTTTTTTAAACATATTGAGTAATCAACTTGTTTTTTCAAGACTCAAGAAGTCCAGAAAGCCATGGATGAGGGAAGATTTGTGGAAGCTGTGAGGCTTCGTGGAAGGTATGGCCAATAACTTGTATCAATTTATTTGCTCCAGAAAAGCTGAATTGCTTTGCTGTTCTGCTGGCATTTGGCATTTTATTTTAAACAATTTAATATCCATATGGTTTTATATATTTAATAATAAAGGAGACAGATGAAGAGTTGCTTAAATAGAATAATTCTTATCTGCATAGAAACATGCAAAACAAAGAAAACTAGTTCAGTATTGTCAGGCTAGTGACTGATACTAGGATAACTAGTCACTAAGTAGAGTTGCTGTGCAGTATGAGCTGACTAGTAGCAACGATATTGTTTGTTCATTGAAGATTTTGAGGCCAATCCTGTGAGCTCGTTTGTCAGTAGCTGGTAGTTTTCCAACAGTAATGTTGGAGGGAGACATTCTGCGCTCTTATGTGTTAACACAGCATTTTCTGTTTCAAGCCATTTGATAATAAAATGCTTTAGCATGAATTTATAAAACTCACTTGTTAGTTATATAGTTGGGGTTTTTTTCACTATTGTCTTACGGGATTGAATATTTTCCAGTGTTCTCTTGTTTCCAGTTTTTATTGTGTTTTGCGTTTGTAATAACTTTGCTCCGAATATTTCACAACTGTTTTTAAAAGTTTCTGAAAAAATCAGGTGTTCCCTTAAAATAACTATGAGTTGAAAATTGTACTCTTTACTTATCTTATTTACTTTATCTTATTTACTTATTTATTTAGGAGCTTTGAAAACAATCTTAACACCTACAAATTACTGTCACACAAAAAACCAGATGCCGAGCTTCCAAAGGTATGGGCAATGCATGTCTGCTTTTGGGATATCTTAATAGTGTTTTTCTTCTTCTCTTCCCCTCATCCCACCTTAATCCTCTCTTCAAACCTATGCCATAAGATATTTTATAAAATTAGTTAAGTATTATAATGGCAGAAATATGCTTGCAACATACAACTTTATTCTTATAATAACTAATATTTTTTAAAGTTAAATACCATTCTAAGTAGAAAATTTCCTGCAAGACAGTTTCTTTCTGTCTTGGTTATATGTCTGGTCCCAATTGCTATAGTGTTTGTTCCTAATAGTTAATGTTATGCTGAGGTAATCATGAGTAAGAGCCTACAAATCTTGGGATAAAGAAGGAAGATTCAATATAAAAGAATTTTACCCCTTTTTTTTGAAGGACAAAACTGCTCAAGAACAGGAGTAAGTCTAGGAATTCATGGGGTGGAATAGTGAAGACATGCATCACATTTACCTGATCTAATAAGTCACTGTGCATAATACAGTGGTGGACATTTAGTTCTTTTCTTTGTAGTTTGTAAGTTCTGTATAAGAGGAAATTTGGATTTATTGGGAAGTAGACACTAAATGTTGTGTGTAAACAAATTTTACACAGGATTTTTTTGTTTTCATTAATGGTTTACTGAATAGTTCTGGTTTTGACCATAGCTGGTGACTGCATCACCTCAGTGGTTAATTCCTTTTTTAATTGTGGTTTGTGACGATTTGTTACCATATTTGCATGATTATATTACTTTTATGTTTTTTAGATTTTTTTATTCCAATTAAATATTTAAGTAATGATTAATAGTATCTTCTCAATGTTATTAAGGAGAAAATTTGTATTGAAAACAAGAGAAATTAATTTGAATAGCTGACATCTGTTTGGAAGTTCTGCAGATAGCAAGTAACATAATCACAGCTAGCCATTTCAGTTGTCAAAAATTACAGTGTAATATTTAATGGAAAACTTCACACAGTAAGGGAAACTTGATTATGAATGAAAAGTCAAGAGAAGCTTTCAAGGAGACTATGATAACATAACTCTAGTTTAAATTATGATTTTACTTTTGCCTAGACATAAGTAAAAGTAGGTATATAGACCAAAGTTACTTCAAATATACCTGCCAAAAATGTAATATGAAAAACAAAAAAAGGACCTAAGTTTGACCTTCAAAAGATCAAGGAATTCAGATTTTTTTTTGTGGCTATTCAACATTTCCTTTGCCAGATCAGGTGTGTGTTTGTGGGTTGGTTTGTTTTTTTTTTTAATATATGCCAATGCACATTTAGGACTGTTAGCACTGGACTTTTGTATTTTGTAGTTTTGCCATATCTTTTTGTGGTGGATGACATTAGAAGGAAACATAGGCCGCTTGTATTTATTAGCTACTTGGATTTGACCACGATAGCTAAATCTGTGTGCTTCAATAAAAGGGGTTGGATGGGAATTAAAAAGTAGATGAAATGTGCGTGTCATGGGAATTGAGGAAAAGGCTAAGCTGATGAGATCACTAGAGCCTGCTGAATGATCTGCTTCAGCAGTGTTGCTGCACACAGGTGTTTTGCTGCTTGTGTTTCCTTTACATTTTTCTACAATCCTTTGATTGTGCCTGAGCAAAAAAGAAGCCACATACCTTCTGTTTTGGGTTTGTTTGTTTGTTCTTTTTGTTGTTGTTGTTTTGTTAGATTTTTTTTTGAAGAGATTCCGTGTTCATTACCTAACACCAGTTCTGTTTTTTGGGTTTTTTTTGTTTTGTTTTGTATTCTCATCTTCCAGGATAAAGCTAATAACTTCTAGCTCTTCTGCAGCATAGTTGTTACAATTCTGTCTTGCCAATAGTTATAAACAATTTAAGGTCATCCAGCTGACCTAAAGCGTGATAAATTTTAGTGTATAAGCTTAGGCTGTTAAGTTTTCTTGCATTTTGCTTACGTAGTTGGCTGTCATTTAAATGCTGTTTGCTAAATTCATACAGAGTGGTTAAACTTTCCCAAAGGTCAGGCATGTAAAGTTTTAGTTCTTTACTTATATTTTGCTCTCACTATTAATTTCAAAGCTGTAAAAATAAAACGGAATTAATAAATTGCAACGTCTTCTTCATTTTTTGGTAATGGATTGTATTTTTATCTGTTGTAAGTCAACATTTACTGATGTCAGGGAACCTGTATTGATTTATACTAGCTGACTGTTTCTTAATCAGACAGTGGCCTGTGACTTAACTGGAAATATGCCTTCCATTTCAAGGAATACTTCATATACAGAAAATCTGCATTTCATTCTTTGCAGTTAAAATTTAATCAAAAGATACTTACTAGAGTTTTGCACACAGTAGCATTCTTGCTGTTTACCTTTACAATGCACATCTATGAGTAATTTTTCTGCTATATTTTTCTTTTTAATGCAAGTATTGAAGTTTTTTCCTCTGGGGAAGAACCCATAATCTGAATGATGCTGGATTTATCAGTATAAAGTAGTAATTCTATTGAAGAAAGTGTTCTTAACTTGAAAACTCTTGTGGTTTTAGAGTTGGGTCTGTTGTAACAAGACTGAAGTTTTTAATAGCATTTTGTAGCTAGATTGTGTGATTTTGGCCACCTCTGTTGTTCAGTTTGTAATGCTTACATCCATTTAGATGTAGTTGGTTTATCTAGAGTACCACTGAGAACAAAGCAATATAAATGGAGACTAAATGCATAGGTATGGAACACACATTATATACCAAAATATTTATTATTTCATGTTATGTTTTAAATAGAATCTTCTCTCTTACATTGCCTGTGGTTTAAATTACAAATGTATATTTGATATGTCAGACTTTCCCATTTGAGCAGATTAGCAGTTTACCTAGGATACTCATTAATCTTGGGGAGACACTGTATATAAGCACAGTTACTTTGAATCATTAAGAGATGCTTTAAAAACTGCCATAATCTGAAAAAGTATGGTGTTGTGAAAGATGCCAAGGGCTCCTGTTTCCTACTATATCGCCAGCTGCTCTAAAAACCTGGCCGGCACTTTAATTTAAAAGTTGTCATCTGTTCCGCTTTGCATGGTATTGATGATATACACCTAATTGCTGTGGTGCTAGAGTCAGTTCCTACTCTTTTCTTGGCTATTCTGGGTGTTTTTGCAAAAAGCTACTGCTTTGATAACATGAAACTGGTTGAATAACACAGGGTATTTTACATTTCTTGAACATAGCTGAGCTAGAATATAAAAACCTGAATAAAGTAACCTGCAAACCAAATGAAAATATGAAAAAGTCTTATTTAAGAACAAACATTCTTTTTTTTAATTGTTTATTTTTATGTGTTATTCTGCAAATGGGGAAATATGTGTGTGTGTATTCTAGTTAACTTGAAATTTTCTATGGTTTTAGGGGCTTTGAAATACCCTTTTCTACATTCCAATATGTAGCAACTGTGTATAATGGACAAATTAACTACAGTGTAGAAATTAAAGTGCTTATTAAATATTATTTTCCTCTCGCAGACTAATTTTAATGTGGCAGTTTTAAATGTTGGTGCCCCTGCAGCTGGAATGAATGCTGCAGTGAGAGCTGCAGTGCGAGTTGGCATAACTGAAGGACATAAAATGTTTGCTGTCATTGATGGATTTGAAGGTTTTTCTAGAGGGAAGGTCAGTATTACATGTGTGGATTTACATAGTAGTATGTACCCCATCCCACACCACCACCTTTGTTTATGTTCTTAGAAGGTACATTCTGTTATAACTCTCAAGGGAACTGATTGTGTAAGTTCTTCTATTTCATAAAGATATATAAAACCAAAATTGTAACTGTATTTCTCAGCTACTCAAGTCTATAGATTAATTTATCTTGAGTATTGCTAATCACATGCTGCTTAGCTACGAAACTAGTTCAGATGAATCCTACCTTCAAATTTTGGTCAGTGTTTAGCGTATGGTAGGTTTTCCACAGAATAACAGAAGAATCGCTGACTCTGGGTGATGAGTGGTTGCATCTGTGCTCCTTGGCTATAAGAAATTTTGCCATTATGCTTGTTGAGGGAGGAAGCACTTTTTTTGTTCCCCAGGGTGAGTTAGATTCTTCCCCTTTTTTCAATGTTAAGCACCAGTTGGCATACTGAGGAGAAACTGGATACAAGACTTATGACTTTTACAGCTAGCTGGAGCCATAGGTCCCAAAAGTAAATTCAAAGACCTAGCTTTAGATTTTTGTGTTTCACATTCAGTAGGAGAGGATGTGAAAATAGGATCATGATATGAAACAAGGAGGCAGGGTTCATCCTCGTCTGGAGGAAGAAAGAACGAATAGACAGAATGGAAAGGGATTGGTAAGGATTCAAGAGAAAATTAAGTTAACTTCTCGATGCTGTTTTCTTTCTTTGCCAAGTTCATTTTCGTCTGTGCCCAACAACTTGTTCCAACAGCTTTACATTAAGTAATACCTGGTGTTTGCTGCATGTCAAGAGAAGTCATTGGATAATTACTTAATAGAATCTCCTTTTTTACTTTTATTCAAAGATAAAGGAAATCAGCTGGGGAGATGTTGGAGGCTGGACTGGTCAAGGAGGATCAATTCTTGGTACAAAACGGTAACGTCAGTTTATTGCCAATTGATATGATGAATTCTAGTATTTTATATAACCACTCTATGATTCCAGGCTCTTTTCCTTCCACAGAATATTTCAAGTCTTCAGTTTTTTTTTTTTTTTTTTAAATCATTACATTCCAACTTGAGTATCTTTATAGTACTTCACCACCTCTGAAGAGAGAATGAAAATGGGAGTCGGGACCTCACCTTAAAATTTTCCTGGGGTCCTTACACTTAAAAGGATTGCAAACCTGTAGTTTCTTTACAGCTGACATGGTTCCTTACTGGTTGTCAGGAAGAATTATTTGTATGGATAAATACGTAAAAAAGTATTGCACTGCCTGCTCAGTTTACTGTTTCAGCTTAGTAGCTAGTTCTTATTGCTGCAGAGTCTGTACATTGTTTTTATTTTTCTTTTGGTTTAATAATTTTTAGTACGCTTCCTGCAAAATACTTGGAGAAGATTGCTGACCAGATGCGCACTAACAACATTAACGCCCTTATGGTTATTGGTGGATTTGAGGTACACCGAAATGTCTAATTATGCCTGCGTAGAGTAGAATTCCTAATTTTACCCAATCTTCATGTGAAGTGCATTTGGTTATAACTATATTTGATACACAACACAAATAGTATTTAGGATCAGAAGTATTGTCAATCACTGTTTGTGTGGAAAGTTGACAGTTGTGTGGAAAGACAGCAACTAGTAACTGCAAAACAGGATGTGCTAGATGAATAAATAAGGTGAGATAATGTGATAGCATTTTTGTATTAAAAAAAAAAATATATTATTACTTCAGTAGTGCAAGTTCCAGTCTATACTGTATCAATGCTTAGAACACACTTCCAGAAGTTCTTGACCTTTAGTAGTAATTGCACGGTGGTTCCTTATTTAAGCCACTCTTTCTGACATAGTGCGTTTCAAAATCTGTAATTGATCTAGAGAAGTATTTTCTTTTTTTTTCCCGTATCTCATGTTCATTTCATTTGACCAAAATAATAAATTTTTGAAATCTTGATTCAGAAATGTATTTTGCCAGCTCTTCCCAGAGAAGAACATGCTTGTTGCTTCTTGATAAGGAACGAATCATCCATTTTTTCCAACCTGTTAGGCGTGACCCTAGTTCAGGAATATTAAGATTTTAAATCTTAATTTAAGATTTATTAAATCTTAATTTAAGAAAAGAAACCCAGTACCTGAAGATTGGGGAATTAGTTTGTAGTATGTTTGTGTTACACAAAGCACTTTGTTATGTCTAAATTATATATTCCCTTGAAAATGAATGTGCTATTTATTGTTTGTTTTCAAATGTATACCTGGTTTTAATGCTTTTTTTTTGGTGTCTGTGTTAGATTTTAGAGGTTCCTTAATGCTTTGACTTGCTGAAGTGTGCTGTGGTAGAAATGGCTCCCCCTGTGGCCCTTTCCATTTTATCATTCCAACTTTGCCCTTATTTTATTCATCCTAATTTTTCACCTGATGCCTGTGCTCAACAGGCATACCTCGGACTTCTGGAATTGTCAGCTGCCCGAGAGAAATATGACGAATTCTGTGTTCCAATGGTTATGGTTCCTGCAACTGTATCCAACAATGTACCGGGTTCAGATTTCAGCATTGGTGCAGATACTGCTCTGAACACTATCACTGATGTAAGTCTATTCTGGTGTGTGCGCTTACTAACAAAGCAGTTCTCATTAAAACTGACTAAATTGGCTAAAACTGGATATTTTTGTAGACCAGAACTTTGGAAATGTGATCTGGAAAATAATACAGTTACTTCATATGGCCACATTCATGATACCTACTTGAAAAAGAGAAGGTTTATGATCCCAAATGCTTCCATCAGGTTTCCTGTGAAAATAAAATGTCCTGTAAATTTGTAAACTAAAAATAAGATGGCATATATCTATTGTATATGGGGGAAAGAAACCTAAAGCTAAGACTTGATGATCATTTGGTGCACTGTAGAGGAAAAAAATCTCTATTATATGTAGAGTATCAGTATACCTAGCTGTAAGAAACACTGAGTGAATGTTGTTCTGTTCAGAAAGAGTTCCTTATTTATGCAACTTCTTTATTCTTCTAATAGAGAATGTAAGATCCACATTTCTCTAATAGGAATTACATGTATTCTACGAATAACATATTTAACAACAACAGTGGAGACATATTATGAAGTATTCTTTTAAAAATCAAATCCAGTAATATGATATAAATTAAAAATGGGTTAATACTAAACTCAGAGAGAAAGCATTGTCAAACCATACAAATTAAATTGTCAGGCATGCACATTTACAGTTCATTTGAATCACTTAAGAAGCATTAATCCATCATACCTCAGCTAAGAAGACCAATTATATTTCTATATATTCTGACATAATTTTGTCCCTGAAACAATAGCAGTAATATTACACTTTCTTCATTTTTTTTTTTTTTTTCCAGCCTCATCTGCGGACACACATATTGCAAATACAGTTGCAGAGTGTCCATAGTTTGTTTAAAACACAGCAAAGACCTAATAAGGCATTTGTCTTCAAAATTGAGTTTACATTTTCACTTATAAAGAAGAAACAGAATTATTTGGTAATTTAGTGAAATACAATGAATTACCATATTATATTACAATTTCCACTTTCTGATTTTTGTGTCCAGCCATGTTGGAGCCAGAATGTAGAATTTTGCACTGATTGTACATATTGAACTACATTTTAAAAAGTGAAAAATAATGACCATAGCGCTCATGTAAAGAGGGAAAAAAGTATTTCAAGTTGCTTTTGAAAATTAAATGTCAGTTCCTGTATCATTTAGATGTATTTGAAGATTTCAATCATGATATTATTTTCAGAAATTTGAAGGATTCCTCAAATGCTGTCAACCTCAAAAGCACTAACATAATTTTCACCTGGTTTGCTTGTGATTTGTTTTGGTTTGTTTTTTTTTTGTTTGTTTGTTTTTTTTTTTACCATGCCAACATAAATATTTTTTGTCTTCAGCAAAATAAACCCTTCAGCTAGGAAATTTCAGTTTCCTGAACTATTGCCTTGAACAAGACTGTAAGCTAACTAAAATTTATCTTGAACATATTCTTTATAAACAACTTAGGTTGTAAGTGTTGATGTTTCCAGTTCTGGTAAATAAAAATATCTCTCCAAAATGATTGATCACAAATTAAGGTGAGTAAAATGATTGTGCATAACACCTACTTTTCTTCTTTTCTTTTCTTCATAAACTTTGTTTACCTAACTGGCTTCTTTTTGTAGGTTACACATAGATTTATATGTAAGGGGGATATATCAAAGTCAGTCAGTCTCTCTCTCCTTGTTGCTGTGTTTTGCTTTATATTTAGGTTTCTAGATGTCACCTGCCTTCAATAGATAATAAAATGTCAGTATCTTCATATTTTCAATGCAGTAGTTGAAAACTTCTCAAAATTGTATTTTTTTACTAATACCTTCTGTCTTGTATTTGGATTTTATTTTGCCTAGATTTTTCTCTGAAATAAATATGAAATGTGATGGTTTTGCAAGATATAGATTCAATCCAGTGGAACATTAAATTTTATTCTTTTTTGGGGAAGGAGCAGACTTTTGTGTTGAGGAAACATTTCAGCATGGTATCTTTTCAGTTTTCTGCTCTGATTGTTTGAACATGATTCACTAAAACTGATAATGAAAAATGTATTCTTTCATTCCTGTGGTCTAAGTTCAGGTCAGGTTCAATAGTGATGATGCCCTCTATTAAATGTGACTGATGATAGGCTCAATACAGGTCATACAATTGACTGTGGTAAATGAAAGTAGCAGATGGACATCAATGTCCATTATATCTAGTTTGTAGCATTGTTATTCCTATTGCCGCTATTAGGTCAATAAATGCATCATAGTTTTCAATGCTCTGAGATGAGTACCTGTTATGAACACCAAAACGTCATCACACTTAGCTTTTCTGTGGTACTGTTCTTACTTCCATGTTCTTGACAACTTTTAGTAAGGTAAGTATGTTTCTGTTGGGTAATGAGGCCTTGTTAAGTGTTTGACATTACTAGTTGTTTGAAACTTGTCAAGGCATGTAAATGGTACCTCGAGACATTTGCAGATAAAAAGTGTTAAGGTGCTGCATTTACAAAGGAAAACAATAAAAACTAAGCCAATAAATACATAACATGTGAACAAGAGATTAGGCAAGAGTGTGCTTTTCCCTAAGTCGTAGATAGTGGATGGTACATTTCTCAATAATTAGAATTTAGATTCTATAACAGATTGTGTGACCCTCTTGAAATGCTTCATTTTTTCCATTTTTATTTTAAAATACAGGCTTGTAATCAGTTGAATAGTAAAATTTGGTTTCTCTTTTGAACAGTGTTTCAAATTTATCTTATGCTGTATTTTTCACTTCAGTTTTCAGAATATTAGTGAGAACAATTGTCAATGAAAACCCCACAATATTAGATACCTGCGGAAAGCTAGAGGTTTCTGTACCTGAAAAGGGTATGCTTAAGGCTTGTATGTCTAGATATACAAAATAAATAGTTTAGGATTGCAGGATAAGAACACGAATTTTTACTTTTCTATGAAAAGAAGGTATCAGTAAAATAACTACCATGATAAAAAATATCTATATTCTCAACATCACATTGCTAATCCAATTAAATTAATAGAATATTTCAGATAGCAGACCTCTGGAATGTGACAACAAAGAAGTGTTAGTTTTTTTCCTATATAATCATGAAGGATAGAAATTTCTTTTTAAATTAAAATTGGATTACTTGATATTGATCAAAAAGAGGCATTAGCAATACTTTTTGCAGGTGGAACTAAAAAGCAGAAACCTACTCTGTAATTAAGCAGAATGAGTTAGACTCTTTCAGCTACATGACATGGAAAGGATGAAAACTTAATTTGAAAACAAAGCCTACTGATGGGCTAGAGGAAACTGATAGAAAGAGGAATAAACCAGAACAAGGTATGGAAGAATATTCAATTGATTTAGGAGATGTAGATGTAAATAGGGAAGTAAAAAGAAAAGGTATCAGCTGGAGATGGCGAACCTGAAATATAGAAAATATTAATATATAATATTAATAAATATTATGTATTTATTAAATATAAATATATAAATAATAAATAAAATATAGAAGGGAAAAAATAGAACCTGAAAAAAGGAAGATACTGAAACTCTCTAATGTGTTTCTTTGAGAATCTTGCCCTTTCCTTTCACCAGAGGGAAGGGGATACAGGGTGATCAATTGGTTTTGTGAGAAAAAGAATAGCAAACAGCCACAAGAAAACCCTTTCTCACTGAGGACTGAATAAAGCTACAGTTGGATTGCCTTAATGCAGTCTCCATGCAGTTTCCTTGAAAAACACAGACTCCTGTACCCTCCTGGTGCTGGTACTGGCATATGTGGCTCCACATTAGTATGTTAGGAAGCTGAAAATTAACCTGGCCAAGCTAGGTAACCAATTAAATTATCATCTAGTTCAGTCCTAGCAACAGCTGGATGTGGAGCTAGGGCAGTAAATGCATCCTTTTCAATGGCCATTTGCGTTTAGATCAACATAAAGTCAACAAACCACAGTCTTGCTTAACTGCATGTATTTTTATAAAGTATCCTTGGTTATGGCAATACCGTTTTTAACAAAACAAATATAATCAAAGGGTGTGAAATGATTAAACCATTTTATTGACATAGTTCAGTATCCCTATATGATTTTACTGTGGTACTTTTTTTAAAAGATAATTGTAAAGCGATTATTAAAACCACCAATCACTTTTACCCTTTTATAATTGTTAAGTGACCCTTTATTGAAAGCATTTTCATAGTTTGCTGCAGTGATGTGAAGATGTTGCATATAATCATCTAATGCTCATGCTTGGTGAAGGTAAAGTCTTTGGGTATGTTTGCTGAAATCACTTGCATCAAATAAAATGGCAATATTTAATGCAAGTAAAACATATCTTAACTGCATCTTAACGTATCATAAATGCAGACTAACCAATTGTGTTAGTTATTGCTCTAAATCTCCCTTCAACTTGGTTTCCCAAAAGTCTCAGTATAAAACTTTTTAGAGAAACTCATGTTTTGCAGATCTCTGGGAAGTCATGTGGTTTTACCAAACCACCGTGACTCAGTGCACGTCTTCATTTTGCAGTAGAAATAAAAATTCAAAGCAGCCTGGCTGAGCTGAGTTGTGCTAGGCAATTACTGAAATTTTACCAGTGAAGTCTTGTCCACTCAAAAAAAACCCCAACATATCTATTTCTTGCTCTTCTGGCTATGCTGCTTCTCAGAGTTACAGGTCCAGAACTGCATTCTTTTAGATTGTGTTTCAAACTTACGCTGGAAATGCATCCTAGCACTGAGCTTAATTGAAAGTCACACTTACAAAATACATGAGTAGAGAGAGACTTTAGAAAGTCAGTTTGCACTTATGCACCTACTGCCATGAGACCTGTCCTCGCTGAATAGGATCTGCTTTGTCTAGGAAAAAAAATCTAGAGAGCAGAACTCTCACAGGTGAATTTTTTCCCCATCATTTTGTCCTAAGTTATTGCTTAAATCAGTCACTGTGTAGATATTTGTGGAGATGGTGTGATAGCTATCTAATTTTTATTTGCAATAATTTGCTTCTGTAAACTGATTTGAGAAATATACAATATAAGACTTCTGTGAACCTCAGTCCTTTCTGGGAGAAAATGAAAAGCGTAACATACTATGTAATCAGGCTTTCTTGTGGAGAGTCCTTACATAAGCAGTTTGAAAAATTGCCACATATCATGAGATGCTGATTAGTTTAGTTTAGAAATAATTGGAATAATGTAACTAAAACATATGTTTACTGACTTAAAACAGCTGCAAAATCTTAACCTTTAAGTATTATTTTGACGTATATTAGGAACACCTAATCCTTTTCACATGATGATTTATTTTGTATTGTTTGGAATCTTCCCAAAGACCTGAAGCTCCTTTTCAAAGAATCCCTGAACTGTACTTGCAAACTTTATTGACTTACATACGTGCACACATTCCTGGATTTTTCTGGGCCTATGTCCATTCTATGTGCATAGAGGCAGATGTGTAATGTTGGCAGAATCTTGGAAGGCATAGGCAAAACTTTTTTTCCTTGGTGGAAATAGATGTGTGTCTTTACTTTATAGGATAACATAGTTTTTAAAGAAGTATCTTTCTTTAAGCATTTCCTTCAAGTTGTAGGTGTTCTACTAGTTAACTTTCTAAACTCCTTAACATGTATCAAACTTGGTTCTTTAAGTGGTTTCTTGTGGAATGATTTCCAATCTTCCTCTATGCTGTCCTTTTCTGCCCAACTGCTTCAGACCTCTATGCTGTGCACACTTCACGTTCACTCTGTATTAACTTGCACTAATCGTCTGCATTTCTTCAAAGAGCATTGTGCCAATGCAACCCCAGTGCACTGTTGCGGTATGTACAGGATATCCCCCCCCCAAATAATCTCACCAATTGTATTCACTTGGGCCAACGGACAGCCAAATTTACCATCACATGCAAGGAGTCATTAGCAGAGCAATCCAAAGACAAGGAATGTATCACTCATACTTGTACCACTGCTTCAGGCCTATGAAAGTTGTCTGCAGCTACACGAGGCACGTTCCCGCTTTGAGGAGTTTTGCGTACCTATCTGTGTGTTGCCTGCTACTATTAGCAACAATGTGCCAGGCACAGACTTTAGCATTGGTGCTGACACTGCCTTGAATGCTATTGTGGAGGTAAGACTGAATATCTTTTAAACGTTAAGATGATAAAGTACATAAGATGAGGATACCTAAAGACCTTGAAATGTCTAGTGTTCTAAAATAATTCAGTTACTGTTGTTTTATATGTTTTATAGTTAAGTTTTCCAAGACTGATTAAAGATTAACCTAATAAAAATTATTTACGTTGGATGTTTAACTCTCGGGGACTCTGTTTTGTTATCCAGGACTGCTTCATTAGTGCTTAGGACATTTGCTTCTACTGAAAATAAAATATTTTGCTTGCTTTGATTTTGTTTATTATCATACATAGCTCCTCAGCATTACTTAGATGAAAGAAGAAAGCATATGTTTTAAAAATAAATGCCACATTTATTGCATGGGCTAATGACTGAGCTCAGTGCAGCAGAACACTTTAAATACACGGTTAACACTAAACACATGAATAATCCCATAGACTGCATTAGGCTTAACATATATTAAGTGCTTATAAATACATGCATAGTATAAGCAGTGAAGTCTGTCACTGATGCTAACTAAACAGTTAGAGGCCAGAACTTGCTATGAATAAGTTCTCCATTTCACAGAATCACAGAATAGTCAGGGTTGGAAGGGACCTCTGGAGATCGAGTCCAACCCCCCCGCCAGAGCAGGGTCACCTACAGCAGGTTGCACAGGACAGCGTCCAGGCGGGTAAAGTCAGAACAACCAGTTTTCTAGTTTTAGTCTGCCATGGCTGTTTCCCTTGGGTAAAAATGCTACATGAACTCTTTATGTTCTTTACTGTCCTGTTGAGTCTGCTGGAGCCACAGCAAAGGGAGCCAAGTTGAATTCTAATGCAAACAGATGAATAAACCTCTGGACAGCTCTGGGTTCTATCAAACCCCTCATTATCCATCCATATAACTAATTATGAAGTAATTGGCCAAGAAAGTCAGAATAGAGATCCAGGGGTCTGAGAAATGCAGGTTTGTTTTCCTGCTCTGATACAGTGGTATTTATTTATAGAGAGTAAAAAAGCTCCAGTAGATTATTGAGAGAGCTGTGTCAGAATACATTATGACCCGGTCTTTGGGAGATGCAGTACAGCATCCCTGAGGTGAAGGTGACCTAAGATGTAGTGTGGGTAAATTGTAGCATTACGTTTGTAGGCAGGACACAGGTATTTTTACCGTTAGCTGCTTCCCCCTTACCTCCTTCTATAAATGTCAAGCTAAGTCTGCTAATTATGACTGATACCACTTCTAACGGTGATGGCACCTGTAAAAGTGAGAACACAATGGGGAAAAAAGTGATCACATATATTGCTGCTTCCTCTTGTTTCAGTATTCTATTATTAATTTTAATTGCACAGCTTTCAGTAAAGCTCTCAGTAAAAAATAAAATAATAATAGTCATATATTGGATTTCATTATGATTAGAATGTTTATTTTATGCTAAAAATAGGCCACTGTTGATTTGGTGAAGTTTTGAATATTGGATTTTTCAAGAACCTGGCGCAGTTCATATAAAAGCTCAACTAGCAATGGAATTCCAAAAGTGCTCTGAAGAGCCACCATGCCTCCAGTTTAAAACTTCTGAAACCTGAATCGGGTGTTTGAGCTTTGGCCTTTCCAGCCTGTGGAGTAGAATATAAATTAATGAATCTTTGAAATCCATCTGTGCCATTTTTGTGTTTGGGTATTTCTGTCACAGTCATTCTGAGAGAGGAAGAATAGTAGAAAGTTTCTGCTATGTCTGTTGTATAGTCAAGAATAGGAATCCTCCTAAATCTAAAGTGAGTAATCCCAAAAGCAACTAATGATTTACATCCTTGCTTAGAACGTCTGAAAAGGCAGAAAATTTCATTCTACTATCAGCAGCCGGAAAACTCTTTTAGAAAGCGTGGCATTTACAGATCTTTTAAGTCTCTCAAAATGAAGGAAATCTTTGCATGTGTATTTATGTCTTCAACATCTAAAGCCAAGGGATTTTTTTTTTTATATCATAAAGTAAAGACGTAGTATCCATCCAGTTCCAGGCAGCTTTTTAAATATGAGTTAAAATTGGTTCAGTGCTGCATCTGCCACTATTAAAGGTAATGGGGATTTTTATATATTTGTTACTGTTTACCATATGCCAGTATTGTGCAAAAATTCTTATGAAACCACATAAAGTAAAGGGAAAGTAAAGCACTTGAGGACATTGTATTGTAAAATCCAAGACATGTAAAAAAGAGTGTCATTTTGAAAAAAAAAAAAAGATGCAGTTCAATGTAGGCTTTTGTGATGTAGTTTGTTATGGGGATACTTCCTGCTTGGATAACAGAACATCAGTCCATATTCTGAACAAATTCATCTGAATTCTGGGCTTGTGTGTGTGTATATGTGTGTGTGTGTGTATACAGATAACATGCATATATGTAAAGATATAAATAAAATATGTATATATTAAATTACTTGTTATCTTTTGGTAGCTGGACCAAAATAAATGTATACACTGTTTTTAGTTCTTCAGTGCATTAAACCTAATGATGTTAGAAGCTCTAGTCTTTTATTATTTTAACTTTTCTCACATATCAATTCATTCTTTGTTCTGCGGTCTTTTAGGTATATTTTTAAAGACCGTATTGCTCACAAACTTAATTTCAGCTTGAAGTAATATTTTCAGTTAGCTGAATGAAGGTCTGGTTTTAAATACCTGTGAAACAGAAATACCTCAAATATTACAGCATCTGCAGTTACTCATTCAGAAAATCAGTAAGGCATGGGGATTTTTTTATGCTATCATAATTCAGGTTTCAAGAGAATGAACTTCCCAGGTACTTTTACTTCTCGTTTTTACTAAACAGAACTGGTGTAGGGGCAGTACATCAGGGCAGTTGTGCAAAATTCTTCTTGTCACCAAGTCTAGCATAACCTATTTATTTATTTTTAAGACAGTGCATCTTCCTTTCAGAAAGCAAATAATAGGGAAAAAAAACAACACATTTCCTTCTCTATCTGATGAATTTAAAATAACTTTGAAGGGTAGAAAAACTCATTCTAGGAAGTGAAAGTTTTTCAAATAGCTTTTTGAGTATTATTAAAACATGAAGATGCATAGTAACCTAGTTTCTAGGTTTCTGCATTTTCCTAAGTTTTGTAGGTCCTACCACAGTGGAGATTTTCTTTGTTATTTTTTAAGTCTCTTAGGCAGCTCTAATAAATATTAGTGTTAATTGGTGGCATGTAAGCAATAGATCTCTTTGAAGAGAACATTTCTTATGCTGGTCAGAGTAAGATGCAAGTGGAGATGGCAGTCTTTTTATAGTAAGTATGTACCTATTAATAAAAAACCAAAAACATTTTAAAAAAATAGCTCTGGTAGTGCTTGAAAGAATTATATTTATATGGATATCATTATTGGAAAGTAAACAATATGGCAATACGTGCTCAGGGCTTATGTTTAAGAAACTGTAACTGCTAAGTATGGTTGGGAATGCAGTGAATTTTGAAGTCAATACTAAGAAATAAACTATTCAGTAATGAATAGATTTAAAGCAAAGAAGAGAAACTTACTCATACCAGAGCTGATTAAAAAGCTCCTTTATATCTATTTGTATCTCTGTTAGAAAACTATCACAACTTTAATTTTGGTTTATGCATGGAATTTAATTCTTGGTTTAGTATTTGCAGGAAGCAAATATGAGTTGATAGTATCAAAATATTTTACTTTGACTGTGGTGTTCCATGTATGACACATAAGAATTACTTTATCTGGTAATTATTATAGTTAAATGGATTATGCTATGTTGGAATTTTTAAGGATGTATTTTTTATAAATTCTTTAAACTTTTTTACCACTAAATGATTTAGATCGCATGACGTATAATAACATAGAAATTCAGACTTTTTAAATTTAAACTTTAAATATCTTGTTTTTGATTAGACGTGTGATCGCATCAAACAGTCGGCCAGTGGTACCAAGCGTCGTGTATTCATCATTGAGACCATGGGTGGTTATTGTGGTTATCTGGCTAATATGGGGGCCCTTGCGGCAGGAGCTGATGCTGCTTATATCTTTGAAGAACAGTTTGATATTCGAGAGCTCCAGGTACACAGCATTAGAAATGTTTTCCTAATTTTTAAGTAGATCCTAAAATTGTTGTACGTATATAGCATAGTGTGTATGTTTGAAGTAGATGGCTCATGTTACAAAAATGGGCTTTAAGGATTATAGATTGGAGTGTAAGCTGATATGGAACTTGTTTACAAGGCCTTTACACTCTCAGGTAATTGGCACTAGCTGTGGTCACGGACAAATACAAAGCTCAACAGATAGAAATTTCCTGAAAGTAAAACAGGTGTGAAATGAATTGTAATTCCTCCCCATTCATTTCTCAGTGGCCTGTACTCTTCATGTCACATATGGGAGCATCAGCACAGCAGAACATCGCTGTATCCATAACAGGACTTTTGCAAGGACAGGGAGTAATGGCAAGATACGATCTTTTATGGCAATTTCTGCATTTTTATGTATATTGACATTTTCCAACTTGGTGCTATACCAGTATAGCATACAAAACAATAACTTTCTGTTGCTATTGAAATCAGTTATTTGTGACATGGAGGAGGAAGTTTGTTTTAACCCAAGATGAATAACCATACACAGTAAATTACCCTGGATCTCCAAAACCTTGCTGATTATTTGAATTTGCACATAATATTTGATGTGGAATATTTTACAGAACTTCTCAGGATATGTAGGCTCATTAAAGTTACTTTAGGTTTCTGTATGGCTTGATAAAAATACTTTTGTTTTTTCTAGGCTAATGTGGAACACTTGACTGAAAAAATGAAAACCAGTATCCAGCGTGGTCTAGTGCTGAGGTAGGCAAAAGTAGTTTTAATAGATGGCATCAGTGATGCTGAGCACTTCCCGCCAAGTAGGCTGTTTGGCCGCTTGCAAAGACATTCTAAGTCTCTATTCCTTGATTATTCCTTTAGCATGAGATTCTTACTAAAGTTGTAGCTCCAGAAGGCAAGTCTGGGAGCTGCCCGGATGCTCAGGTCCAAAACTTCCTTCTTTCTATGTAAATATATTTGCTCTACAATCTACTATTTTATCCTATTTTCAGCTTATTTTCTCATCAGCTTTAACTTTTATTGTAAATTCTTTCTTACTATAGATCGTGTGAAAACTAGCATACGTGTGTACGTGTATAGTATGGCCTTTACTATAAAAATCCTACTTGGATTTTAGGAGATAACACAGAATAAAATAGCTTTCAAAAATCAAAACATTTAAAATATGTTGACTAGCATATCTTAAAATTATACCTTCTTAGGCAGCATGAAGCAGGCTGTAGCTTCTCTCTTTCTTGAGCATTTATTTTCAGTTATGCCAAGTAGCAAAGGGCTGAAAAATGAATACCACACTAAATTGTATGAGGATACATTTTGTATTGATATTTGTACAGGTTCTACTAGTTATATGAGTAGGGTGAAAAAATATCCTACGTTTACAATATTGGTAATGAACAACCTATGGTACTATTCATTATGCTTGCTTTTATAAAGGGCAAAATGATGACTTTGGATGTCAATGAATTTTTGTTGTAATGGTCTTTTCTTTGCATAATGAACACGTCAGACCTAAAATGATATTTTTCACTACCTTAATCAACAATGGGTTCCAAGTGACCTGCCAGTGATGTCAGTGTAGTAAAAGTAATGCAGACTTCAAAATCATGAGCGTGTTACATAAAAGTGCACATATGTGATTAGATGAAAATATCCAAGCCATGATTACTGGTATCAAGAAAATGGGAAAACGTTTGTCATTCAGTAGCTGTAAAGACATCCACTACTTAATAGTAAATTTGCTAACTGTACCTGTCCTTAATTGTTATAGAAATGAGAACTGCAATGAGAACTACACAACTGACTTCATTTATCAGCTGTATTCTGAAGAAGGAAAAGGAGTGTTTGACTGTCGAAAAAACGTATTGGGCCACATGCAGCAGGTAAAAATGACCTTAAAATTACAGTCAAGCTTAACTTTGAACAAAGAGCATACACTATTCAAGCATTTCAAGCAAGTCTGACTCGGCATTAAAGATAAAAAATGCGTGTGGATTTTTGTTTGTAGGTAACTCAGAAGTTTTTGTTAGGATTATGTTTTGTTGTAATTCCTTCTTAAAAATCTAGGGAAAAAATGCATTAGATTCTTAATTATTTTCATTTTTATTCCTCTCCTGTCTATATTAATAAACAAGTACACTTTTTAATAAAGCTATCTTATTATTATTGTAATGCATTCTTAGAACACAATTATCTGCCCATCCATGATGCCCCTGGCTTCTGAACTCTGGAAGAGATAAGATTTTGTTAAGAAAATATGTGCAGATAGATTGTTCCTGTAGAAGACACAATAGTGAGCTACCCCTTGTGGTCTTTGTACCTTCCATCTCTTTATCTCACTATAGTGCTTGGTAGCGGGCAAACAGTAAGTCGCTAATTTGGCTATACTAACCACCAAGACTGATGTAGAGTAAAACATACACGTAGAGCCAAATTTCTCAAGTACTAGTAGTGAAAAAAAGTCTTTCCTTTTGAGTCATTTCAAGTTGTATGCTTATTCCCCTTACTCATATATATTTTTTGATTATTCAACATTTGGCACTTTCTGCATAAAATTTCACAAAGTTTATTTTGAAGGGCAAGACCAGCATTAGTCAAACCATCTGTTTGGAACTGTTAGGAACTACTTCACATGTGACTTAAGTCCCATCTGCTGCATTGAAAATGGACAGAAAGGTCAGACTTTATATAATATAGACAGAGGGTTTAAAAAAAACCCCAAACAACACTTTTGTTCCAGGAACTATATAAGGGCTTCTGTAATAGTTGGAATGAAAGCAGCCCAAATAGAAGAAATAATGCGATTACTAGTCTAGGAAGTCCCAGGGCAGTTGTTTCACCGTAGTTGTTTCAATGCACACAGGGCATTGTGGCCTTCCTTGTTCTAGCGGCAATAGAGCGCTACGCTTCCCAGGCTGCCGAGATAGAGAGTCAGCGCTGGCGTTCCTCCGGCTCCCTCTGACACCCCTGCGTCACCCGTTGCCTGGTTTATGTTACGCTGAGCCCCGGTCGCCCGTGGCAGTGTGGTAGCTGGGCGGTGCGGAATGATCAGCACCAAGGGGAAGTGGAAGAAAGTGCCCTCCGTTTATCTAAGTGAAAAGTATTATTGGCTCAGTGAGGATTCTATAAGTGCTCAACTCAAATTTTAAATGTTTTAGCTTGATTTGCGCTGTGGGGTTTTTGGTTTGTTTTCCTAAGCTGGGGGAAGTGGAACTAAGAGGCAGAGCAGGCCATTAACAGATGACTAATAAAAAAGACACAAATACTGGTTCAAACACTAAACTAACACACAGTTCAATTTCCACACAGGGTGGTGCACCTTCACCATTTGATAGAAACTTCGGGACAAAAATTTCTGCAAAAGCTATGCAGTGGATCTCCAAAAAACTACAAGAAACCTACCGAAAAGGTGCAGAAATATTTGGTGCTATCTATCTCTTGCCACTGTCTTTGGTTAGCTCTCAAGATACAAGGCTGCTCTACTACACAAACATATGAATGTATATATTAGTCAACATACTTCTTGCCCTCTTGATTATGTTTTTATTGTTCAGTAGTGCCTTGCTGTGCTTCCTACTGTAGGAAGATTTCCCCTCACGTGAGGTCAATAATTCAGATAGCTGTTTTCTTATCTTTCTTTAAAAAATGCTAGTGTGATTGCAGTTTTTCATGCATGAAGGAATTGATGGTTATATAGTTACATCTGTTCTTCCTTTCTGTTTCATGGTGGCTACATGGGAGACAGAAGAAGGTAATATGTCTTCTTTGGGAATTTTTGTAAAACATTTTGTACTAAAATCTAATTTAAAACTTCATGTTAAAATTCAGTTTTATCGTTGCTTAATTACACTGTATTTTCATTGCTAATCACCAAAGCTAAATTAAAAAAGTGAAGATCTCCTAACCCTATTAAAGTACTAATTGATGTTTTATCAATTCATTAAATATTCGGTCATTGGAATTAAGCTACTGTAAGCTCCCTATTCAATTTAATTACAGAAAAAGGGTATTTGCCCTTAAAAGTGTGAGTAAGAAAGAGAAGAAGAGAAGAAATTTGTTCATTCTTTTTTAGGAAAAGTATTTGCCAACACCGATGACTCAGTTTGTTTGCTGGGAATGCGTAGACGCAACCTTGTTTTCCAACCTGTGGCTGAGCTTAAGAATGAAACAGACTTTGTGTATGTATACGTTATACGTTGCTTACATTTTAAACATCTCAACAAGGGCTTCCTTTCGCCACATCAAACAAACATCTTCTCCACAGTGCTGACACACAGCATTTGCCAACCATTTTACTCCACTTTTGTCTTTGGCCTATATTCAGCCAGTGATTCACTTTGATTGTTCATTTGTCTTCTCTAACAACTCCCTTCGTGCTTTCTCTTCATCCTCCTTATACCTGAAGTCTCTTGTTAAGAACTCTGGGACTCCACTGTCCTTTTAAAGAACACTCTCATAATTGTCTTTGCTCTAATGCCTAGAATTACTTTTGCCACAGTTTAGTGGGGCAGCATTTCTGCACCCAATTTGGTATTATATTTACCTATAAATAACATCTTTATAATAAAATCTATTAGTTCCTTCAGTACTCTGTCCTTATTTCTCCCCATTTGGGGTCAGTATTTACATCCCACCATGGATGTCAATATCTGATCCTATTTATAAGGATTACTCTTAGTGTTGTCAAATGACCTACAAAGTGCGTTGGTCATAGCTACCAAGTAAATCACCTAATCTTTTTTTTTTCCTCACCACATCCCTTCCACAGGCACAGGATTCCCAAGGAGCAATGGTGGCTGAAGCTCCGACCACTGATGAAAATCCTGGCCAAGTACAAGACTAGTTATGATGTTTCAGATTCAGGACAGCTGGAGCATGTTGCTATGCACAGCCCAAAGGAAGCAGAAACCGGAGCCATCTAAAGACATCACTTTTAGAGTATTGTAATAGATGCACATTGTGAGTAACAATGCTTTAGAATCGTTACAGCTTTGTTTTGTAACATTTAAATTATTGTACCAGCACTTTATGTGAAACAAGACATTCAGATGTCACAGAGATTTTGTCCTGTGTTTGTGTTATGTTTGAAGCAAACCCTAGCATCTAATAGATAAGCCCCATTTACTGATACTGCCCTTTAACAGAAAGTGCAACACCCCTTCTATGCACTCTGTGAGTTACTCACCTACTGCACTTTGTTTCGGAGTACTTACACCCAAAAAATAAGTGTAGATGGCTAGCTTTGTCTTGAGTTACAGGATGTGCTTAATGTATCTGAAGTGAAATAAAGTACTGTTGCAAACATCATGAGTGACTTGTCAGAAATTGTATTCACCTGCTTTTAAACAACTGGGGGAATAACACTTGATGAAGGATTCCCTATACATTCCAGTGAAGGAAAAAAGCAACTGCCCTTTTCCTTCCCTGACCACGCAGGAAGTATTCATAGCAGGGTAAACTGGTTCATGTTGCTTCTTCTGGATTAGGCTAGGGCTCCGACTCCTTTCTTGTACATGGATGGTAAAACTATTTTTGGGGGGGGTGGGGTGGGCTTTAACAACTTGTAATCTGGTCCTTGCTTCATGTTTCCTTTCTCTCAGCTTCTTCAAGACAATTTAAAAAAAAACATCATGATGAAACAGGGTAAAACTGATTTTTGAAATTAAGCTGACATGAGGAAACATTACTACTGTGTTTGTCAGCCTATCTGTTGATCGGACCTTGACAAAACGTTAAAAATGAGACTGAGTTGTATCAATATGGCTGAATGTTGCCCAAACTGTCCAGATAAGCTGAATTTAAAAATACCCTGTACCCACTGATTGATTAGTGATTTGCCCACTCCAGCCTTGGCTTGATGCAAGGTGGAATGTGTTGGCACAAAGCTCCTCCACCTGCAGGTGGCTTATGCAAAGGAAGCTGGAGTTCCCACACCAAAGAATGAAATCCGTCACTATGAGACATAAGGGGTTTTTATATCCAACAGCAGACATGATTTCAAACAAACACCATTTAAAACTCTAGAGGTTTACATATACAAAAATATTTAATTTATATAGTACTTATATGTGATTGGAGGAGTGAGTCTTCAGTAAAATATTAAGGTCTGTCTGTGCCATAACAGCAAATCATCCTTGCTCTCAAATACTGTATGGTTAGAAAATTGTTCACATAGTTGTTTCAAGGACAGCTTTTAACTGGTTTGTTGGACACTGTTAAAAGCAGCAATCACCATTTAAGTTGGACCATAGCACAGTTAAATGTTACTACAAAAAACTAATTATACAGTCACACATATTGGCTTGTTTTGTATTAGTTTCGATGTTCAGCCCCAATTCATCGTTTGACCCATGAGGGATCTTTGGTGATATCTGCATTTTCTGGGCCAAGTACAGCTTGACCGCGAGTGCTCTTCCCAGCAGCAAGATATCTGCAAGACAAAAACAGAAACAAATGAGAAACTGCTGCACTCATTTATCTGTAACTCTGCTGTACAAGTTAAAAATATTCCCATCTCAGGAAAAAGTGCTGTTTGATATGTACCCATTGTTTGCTTTTAAAGCACCTCCTGGCTTTAGTGTTTTTCCTCAGTCATCACAATACAAGTCTCTTAGGACACTGCCGTAACTCACCCATCTCCTTGGATTCAATAGTGGAATTCTTAAGTCTAAAGTGGAATTCAGAAGCCTAAAGCAGCACAAAATGCTACGAGTCTGGAAGAACCAGCTGCCAGAGCCAGGGGCTGGATGTCTGAGCATACTCTTTCTCCAGACAGTTTGTGGACCCTTCAAAAGTAAAACAAACTGGGAATGCAGAAGGGAGTTGCCTCTGCTAAATGCAAGAAGCAGGATATAATTAACATTTCTGTCTATAAGTTACAAAAGCAAACAGTGAAAGCAGTACAAAGGGCCAAGGGAAGAAATCCAAGAACTTCATTATGACATACGACAACTTTCACAAACTGCTTTCTTCTTCAAATTAAGTTTTTGTTTTATTTTTCAGGTAAACATTTTCCTAAATTGAGCACAGACTTACTTGTTTGATACATCAACCAGGTTATCACTGGTGACAGCAAAAAGTTGTTCTCTGTGCGACTGCTTCATTTCATCTGAAATCCCATATAAGAAATGATCCATTCCTAGGGAAAAAAGAAAAGAAACCCCCGCGCTGCGTTGGTGTACTGGGATCTCACTTATAACCAAGTGCATGAACAAGTGCAAACTAAGGCAGTACGTGTGCTGGAAGGGAAGAGAGACTACCACTAGGCCATGGTTCTGAGACAATACCTAACTGTAAATCAAACATCAAAGGTTACAATTGGGTAAATTCATTTTCTGAGGTAGTAAGAGTTTCCTATTTAGGAAAAAAAAATAAAAAAAAATAAAAATCCATACTCTATTCTGGCAACTGATTTAGTTTGTCAAAAATCTGAATGTAATAGTGGTCCAGAAAATCTAAAACACCGTAACATGATTCATTCTAAAAAGTCTTAGTACCTTCCAACATTTTAGCCAAACTGCATTTCAGGAAGCTTCTGTTTTTATTGTGATTTATAATAGCAAACTCTTAAAAATTTGCAATCAGTTGTAGTATACGTGCAAGACAAAGGTTTTTGTTGGAATACTTGCCTACTGGATTTTAATGTTAACATTAATATTATAGGTCCACGAACAACCAGAACTCCAATGTAATCATAGAGGGGAAAAAAACGTGGCTTGGGAGGACACTGTCACCTGCTCCAACCTCCTGCCCAGGAGGGCTGACCGCAAAAAGTTAGGCAAGGTCCTGATGCGGGGCCAATAATCAAAACAACAGTAGCATGAAGGGGACGGGTTTTTCTCTCCACAAGAGCTTCCGGCCCTGAACAATGTTCCTCTCTTCAGTGTCTCACTAAATTTGCCACAGCTCCATTAAGATGCGTGTTCAAATAGCAAAGAATATAAACCATTACTCTCACAAATACTGACGTTCAATATGCACGCATTTCTCTCAGAGGCACCTAAAATTGCTTCTTTTTTTAATTGCCCAGACCACAACCAAGTTTCGTTAGCTGAAAGTCAGCTTCATTTTAAGTTTTCTTGTCTAGTAAGTTAGTGCTAATACAAGTACATATTAAAATAATGCTAATTTTAACATCATTCCTTCGTGTATAGGAAAGGAATGTTTCCTAACTTGGCAAGCCTTGGATTGAAATTAAGCTGAGAATGAGGGAGGGAAAAGCATGGGAAGCAAAGCCACGTGTGAGCAAACTGAAAAGATGTGAAGATACTACCAGCCATCATTAAGTATGCAGCTATGCAGAGAAGATAACACCCTCCACCGTAGCAGGAGGCTTTTATGCTTTAACTTCCTCAAAAAAAGTAATGCACAAAAGGTTAGTGACATTCATAGTCGATATGCATACTTGTGTCAGGAAAATAATCCTTCAACTTTTTTGAATCAGAAGACCAGTATTTCTTTTTATTCGCTTGCATTTAATGCACTTTCCAAGCCTAAAATGGTTTCTTTAATCTACCTCCATCTCCCAGCTGTATCCAGCTGACACCAAGGAGCAGTATGAGTATGAAAACCTCAGCAGAGCGCCTGAACGTGTGTGGTATTTCGGAAAGGGAGCAACAGGGATTGAGCACTTCGTGGAAACTACAATTGTCTTACATCTGCTGAATACAAATTTTATCATATGATACAGTTTAGCAAACTATTTTTTCCCTTTAAATTTAAATAAAAAAAAAAAAATATTGGCAGCGCTGGGAAGCTGGTGAGAATATACCTTTATCTGAAGGAGCTATTGGTGCATCTACAGCAGCAAATACTGCTAGCTTAGCTTCATCGATATCTTCTTGGGTGAATTCTCCAGATTTGGCCCATTCGACTGCTTTTTTAAATGTTTTCAAGGTGGCTAAAGAATTTGGGTCTCTTAAAAGAAAAACAAAAAGTAAATTAATTACTTTAGTCTTACAAAATGAAATACTGTAGTTGCTTTGCTCTCGTTTCATTCACAGTTCACTATCCGTCACACAAACATACATACATGGGGATTAAACCGAATTATAAACTTCCTTTTTGCTTACAAAAAGAGGGTTTGAGTTTTTTTTTTTCCCCAGAAGAAAGAAGTGTTGCAAACCAGGCATATTTTGCATTTTAGATACACAAATGCAGCAAGTTCAGTTGGCTAAAAGTAGTTCCAAGGCAGCATGTAGAGAGCTGGTATTTAAAGAGATGGCAAACCAGCACTGTTCACGATGCACCATCAACTTGCTGCAAGAGCTTACTAAGCATAGCTGCCGTTAATATCAACAACAGAAATATTCATGATATGCCCTATCTTCTCTAAGTTGTGTTTCCGGCTACACCTGCTCCTGCTCTCTGTAAAACAGGTGCAACAGGTTAACAACTAGTGAAATGCTAACCAAGACAAGTCCCACCATGCTGAAACTTCACAGAGAGGCACAGCTGCTCAAGTTTTAGCTAGGAGTCCTGAACGGGCACTGTGCTAGGCTGCCCGCAGTCTAGGGAACCGATTTAAGCCAGGACTCCAGCCACGTAACGTTTTTAGTAGGGGTTATAACTAGTCTTTAACATATCCAGTTCAAATTTCATCCGAAAGCGCTTTGGTAAGACCAATACAAGGTAACTGTTCTGGACTGGCCAAAAAGAGGAAAAGAAAAGGAGAAAGCAGTTCTAGCTCTTCACCAGCAATGCTTTCTGACAGATCTCTGATGACTCCAGTCACAGCCACCAAAGGAAGCTGCATATTTTCAAACCCAGGACCTCAGGGAACAACATCATTCTTCTTCCTGGTCTCAAATTTAGAATAGTCTTGAATTCCCTGGCCTCTCCAACCCAGGAAGAAACAGGCGAAAGCCAGTTTTAGATGTTTACTGTCTCAGTACCAGATAAGTACAGAAACTCAACAACGGTTGCTACCAGCAGAGATAAGTTAGCCTTCCTAAGGACAGAAACCAGAGAAAGCAAGGAGGGGTTCATCAACAAAATTGATATACCTTAAGCAACTAATCTGAACATCATCAGCACTGAATCACTTTCTTGTGATTCAACATTCTTTTTATTTCGCTTGATCTCGCAAGAGAGCTGCAAGTCAGTCAAATAAAGATACACGAGAGTGCAGTCAGCGGTGCCCTCGCACATGAACAGGAAAGAATAAACCTGCTGTTACCTGTAGGAGTAGAAAGTGAATATGCCATTGTGGCTAAGTTTAGCACCTCCACCATAAGCCCCTCCTTTCTCTCTGATTTCTCTATGCAGGAATTTAGCTGTCATCAACCGTGCAAGAATTCGGAGGCTGTAAGGAGAGAAACAACAACAGCAGAGATGTTAAATGAAATCAACAACCGTAATATTCTCAACTTCCTCTAAAGTTCACAAAGATCCCCCATTTGCAATGCATTGCTTCTTGTAAGCTACGACAATTCTCAATATTTAATAACAGCTGAATAACATGACATCATTGTTAAGAGTGGCACTATTTTGGAACGTTCCTTGACTATCTCCATTTACTTCACTTTAATGAAATACAAGAGCAGCCTCCTAAACTTTGTCACATGCAATAGGATTGTCAACTCGGACACATCCAGCTAGGCAGGGCTGTTTATTTGGAAGTTAGGGGATAGCAGCCCCTCGTTACTTAATCTCGGCATTTACTAAAACAGGGCATTTCTGGACATAGCCATGCAAAGATTGCTCCATAAAGAATTTGTGACAAATGCACTGCAAAGCATTTTCTATCGACACTCCATTTTCTGTGGTCAGCTCAACACTTTCCATTTAGGTTTGTGCTATGCAACACGCAGAGAAGCTCCCTGCGGCCCGTCTCCCACCTTGCATAGTCTGCAGTGGCGTAGGGAACTGTTCGAATGCATTCCCCAATGTAGTTCACTGGGAAGGGAAGTACAAAATGGGTCTTCATCTGGCATGGTTTGAAAGTAGGATCCTAAGAGAAAAATGCATTATTGTCACAGTTAGCACAGATGAGACAATTTATCCATTTGAGAACTCTGGGGTTTTTGAGAACTATGAAATTCTGCCAAACATATAGACACACAAATGCTAAAGCTGCCACTTGACCTACACTGCAATTGCTGACATTTTGCTTGTGCCCATTTTAGCAATCCAGCTGTGCATCAGCTACCCATCCTTGCACACCGACTTCGCAGTTGTGTAGGCCTTGTATTATTACCAAAGAGTTTTGATCGGCGTGCTTGCACCGCCATGGCTCTACTGCGATTGAACCAAGTGCTCAGAACTCCCCGCTTCTATGTCCACATACGTGCATGGTCAACACATCATATTTCAGTCCATGTACTTGATTTTGAAACCAGATTCAGAAACTGAAACCCACAAAAAAAATGCAAACTATTTATGAACAGCAGCAGCTAAACGTCTCCTGCAATAAATTCAACTCTTCCTTACACCCCCCCATCAAAACTTCCAGTCCTCTTCATGTCTCCAGGCCTCCGCAGCACTCGCTTCTTTGCCTCTTTCACACAGACCTGCTTGTGTGCTTACTTAAGCAACAGCAGAGCCTTACACACCTCCAGTAGCTTTTATGGCTCCATTTCAACATTCCAAGTCTTTCTGAACTTCAGAGACCCGTTCCCCGGCCCCTCACACATCGCTGGCTGGTTGGGCCAAGCACAGCAGTGTATACAACACCAGTCAGCAAGCAAAACCGCCGGCTGAGCTCCCCCTGCCGCCTTCTCAAAGGACAGCTCAGGGTATGCTAAGCTGTTTTTCTCTCCTGTAGCCAAATACAAGATTTTCATTTTTACTTAATCGTCATTGATGCTCTCGTGTCAGGTGTATTCACATTCAGAATCATTCAGGAAGGGAAAGGAAGAAAAGCAAGGGATTAACTGGGAGTGACACCACCCGAGCCTGGTTCTGAATGAAACCAGGTTAAAAATAAAGTAAGCATCACTTACAAGAGGCAGCACAAGCCGGTATTTGCCTGCATGCATGGATGTGGAGTTAACTAAGTGATCTTCACACCAGAACCAAAGGGAAGATAACAAAGAGGATGACACAGAGGGATTAAGAAGTTTGGCGGCTAGGTTAAAGAAACAATCCAGTCAGAGGGTGGAACTGTGAGCGGTGTGCTTCTAAACAGCAAGAGAATCTGTAACAGCTTAAGATGGACCATTAGTATCAGTGAGAGCCCTGTAACACCGATATCCCCAACCAATAATGTACTTACATTAACTAGTTTCCTTGTGATCTGCAAACCAGTAAGCTTTTCGCTTCCCACAGGTTTGACTTCTGAAGATTTCTACAAGAGACCCAGCCCTTATGTTAAAAGATGATTTGACACTTTAGACTAATAACACTACAGATGCAACCCCTACCCTTCAAACCTCTTTGAAACCACCGTCAGACCGTGTCTTCACAAACATAAGCAAGCTACCCAATTACTTGTTTATATTTGAATTTCTAAGCAAATATCAAATACATTTCCTTTCAAGAGCAATATGGCACTGAAAGACACCAAGACAGAGATTAACTGAGGCCCAAAAAGTTCCAGACTGTAATTTCCCTCATGGGTAGGGAACTGGGAGCTTATTCCAGTCTCATCAGAAATTAAGACTGATCTGCATATTGACAGAGCAGATTCTGTGTCAAGTCTATTAATCCAAGCACATTTTGTGCCAAATGTCCTTACCACCCAGGTAATGAAACAAATTCCCATGCAACTGAGGAACTGCACATCATGCCGTATTGCCTTTTGGCCAACATTTCAAGTAAAGCTTAGCTAAAAAAGAAATTACAGTTTTATGTGACAGAGAAAGTAACAATTTCTTTTTCCACATCCCACGCAAAAGCAGTAGCCTCAGGGTAAGGCTTGACAGCTGATCTACAGGTTTATTATTGACTTCTATGGAGGTGAAGACAGCCTCTGTGGCAAACACAGAGACAGCAGCTCGTCACAGAGCTGACTCTTGCAAATTTCTTCAGACATCTTTGTATGGACAGGGTACCTGAGTACAAAGGATCTGCTCCTGGTTGCACAGTGCTCTTTATACAAGATCAAACCCAACTGTGTTTGATGGCCTAGTCACAACTGAAGTAATTTCTTACCTCAATGACATGGGGACGAACGGGTTTTCTCTCTTTTTTACTTCTAGCTATGCCCTTTATAAATTTCTCTACCTCTTTAGATGCTTCTGGTATCTGTTGAGGTGCTGCATTCACTGAACACCTGTTAAAAATACACACCAAGTTTTTAAATATGTTTTTGTGGTTTTGGACAGCCTTTTATCATTTGTACCTCATTGTCTTCCTAAACATTTTCTATAAAATCATCAGAATATTAGATCTGCGGTCACTGATAATCACCATCAGAGAAAAAAAACGAAATACTCTTAATCCAGCATTTGATATGTCCCCCCTCCCCCAAGTCACAGTCCAATTGCTTTTCTTTTGCTTGCCCAAAAACACCTTCAGACCCAAACTTTAGCAGGAGCTCTCAAACCGCTTCAGTGCGCAGGACAGGACTACGTCAGTTTTGCAAAATATAAATGTCTCACAAAGAAACTATGGTTCTCTGTACTCTCTCTTTACAGGCAGATCTACCATCGCTTTGAGCGGTATAGATACTTCTACAATTTTGTTGTTTCATGCTTTCAAAACAAAACTTTGCAACTTTTGAAACTTCAAATGGACTTATTTTTGGAATTAATGTGGCTGACACTAAACACCTTAAAGTACCCTCTTACTTTTTCCAATATATGCACAAAGCAGATTTCAGAATGTTGTTATTTTCATTTTAGGATTAAAAAAAATCCCAAACAAATTGCATTCTGCTGTTACAATACAATGTAACAGTATTTGTCTCCTGGTCACCTTTAAGGAAAAATAAAAAAGCAGAATTTTGAGTATTTCTGTAAAATCCTACAGGTCTTTTACACACTTTTGGTACAATAGTTAGACATGAAACTTGCCCCAAGTTTCTCCCACCTGTTAAAAGAATGAACAAAATAAGCCAGAGCTACCACTTAGTAAGCAAGGAGAATTTCAACTAAGAACGTTTTTGTAGTTTTTCCCACAGACGTCCTGTTTTACAAAACCCCAGTACTCCACGGAGCACACTGAGAAATGCATATTCACAGGCCATGGCCTCCCTCTAACCAAAACACCCCTTTTGTTTTTAGCCGGAACTCACCTGATGTTGTCACTATTTAATAAATACTTCTTAATGCGTGGTAGTTTGCGTAGTATTGGTTTAATATCAGACATTTCTGCTATTCTTTTCATCAACTTCACCTGTGTGTGAAAGGAAGGCACAAAGATTACACATTAACCAATAGACAAAAATGGCAAAAAGGAGCACTGCAATTCCAAAGTCGAGGATCTGGGCCTCACTGAAGGATGCCATTAACTTTTCACCTGATCCATCCCAGTGAACATTTCTTGCAGTTCTCCAGAAGGCGTAAGGTTTTTGCTGGCTCGAATAGAGGCATATAAATGCCCACAGTCTGGAATCCCATTCGACAGCTCCTGGGCAGTCTTCCTAACCAGCACTCTGAAATGTTCTTCCTCCTCAAAGCAGGGGCTGAAAAAGCATAGAAGCAGGTCTGCAGGTCTCGTATAAAAGCACACCAATGGAATTTATAATATTGAATCATTCACCATCCCAAGTTCAAGAAAGGGCTCTCAGACTGTTAGTTCTCCATTTAATCCACTATATAGTTAGGCAAATGATGGAATACTTAGGTTTAGAAAGTGGGACCCATTCAAAGATACAGTTATAAAAAGAAATGCTGAAGTAGGATCTCCAAAAAGAGAATGGTTGGAGGAAGAGGGGAAAAAGAGAACCCCAAAACACATGCGAAAACACAAACAAACAAAACCTAATGTACTGTACTTGTTAAATATTTCACTCCATAAATGCATCATGTCTGGCAGATTTCTGTCCAAGCACAGAGATGAAAAGAGCACACCCTGAAGGAAAAAAGAAAAACAAAACACAAAAACAAGCTTTCACACAAGACAACCAAAGCAATGGCCTGAGAAATGCACAATAACTTATGAAAGCAATGCAATGATGTCAACCTAATGCTACACATCACAAAATCACTTTAATGCAGTTTGTGCTACTAAAATCAGAGCAGACATGAAATGTGATTGTTCTTCACCCAAAGAAAGCCTGTCAACTCCTCCTTCCCAACAGTAAGTAGCAGTTCAGAAATAAAATTTCTTGTGTTTCTCATTAAGTACAAATAAAACTGTTCTGCAGATGCACCTTTCTGCCAAGGAGTCTCCCTAATCCAACTCCAGGATCCATGGGGAGCAAACCACAGCAGCGGATCCCATCAAGTCTGAAAAAAATCTTAAAAGGATGTTGCTAGGACTGTGATCTAATGATTTTGCAAACATTCTGTGCTTCTGAACCACATTAACAGTGACATACACAGGTTAACAGCAATCTCTGTGTATAACACTATACCATTCTGTCCTCTACCCTCTGCTTCCAAGATTTTTTGCAGCACTCAAAAATAAGGTGACAGATGCTGGTGAAGCCCTGCCTTAAAATGTATCACCACACTGAGTACTCCCCTTAAAGCAAACTACTAAGTTACTGCAATTGTCAAATGTCTATCTTATACAAAAGGGACGAGTCCTTTTATATACTAAGTTTTCAATCCACATGAGCTGACCCTCTACCTGGAAGCCCTGACTGACCCTTAACTAGAGAGCTGTTACTGCAAGTGTATTGTCTTAAAGTTTATGATTAATTTACCTGTTCATACACATCCAAGTGTGAATCATCTGGAATGATATGTGGGCTGACAGACATACCACCTGTTTTTAGCTCTATTTTCTGGGCTTGTTCCCTGTAATCAAGGGCTCCACATCCCATTCTGTGAAAAACAATAGATTTATTTCCATTTGCATTGTATGCCAAAACCAGGATCCATATGCCATTTGCAAAGACAACTGTTTAGGCCAATACTAATCTAGCAACCAAACAACCTGGGGTGTTATCAAGCAAACATAATACTTCACACCTTATGAAAGAAAAAATAATACACCAAGCTTTTCAATTAAAGCAACCTGTTAATTCAAAATGGTGTATTAAAGTGTGCTTTCTGTACAGGCTTGCTACCAACATCCATATGGAACTACAGTAATACCACCACATAAACTGTTATCACCAATAAAAAGAATAGATTCCTCCCAGCCCAGCTGACACGTTCTGTGCTGTGCTGCTCCTTCCCCTATGATGGGGTCAATGTTCTTGTGACCACGTGGTGAAATTAGACCCAAAAAAAAAAAAAAAATCTATCCAAGTGAAAACTTTAATTTCTGCTAGGCTACTTTTCATTTATATCAATTTTCCAATCTGTTCACGGAACGCTTGTGTTGACGCTGGGGAACAAGGCAATGCAAAGACTGCTGGAGAAGGGGAAAGGAGCTGGCAACTCTGCAGGCCTCTTCTTCTGCCGGACACCAACTTACCAGCATTTCCCTTCTATAATAAGAAGAGTTGCCGAAGTTATTAAAAGCAATGTTATTTCAGCAAGCCGTATTACATCTTATTGCTTTAGCTTCTAAGAAAGTAAACCTCTCACTTCGTAATGACATTGCAGAAGAGCGGCACGTATGGTTTGAGCTCCTCGGGAAGCGTGTTCAAGCTGGAAACAGCTCTGAAATAAACCACCCCATTGGTTGGCTGAGCACAGTACTGGACAGGAATTTCATCAGCTATGGATGAAAAAAAAAAAAAACACAAAAAAACAACCAAAAACAAAAGCAAAGAACAACCAACAGCTTCCTACTATAAACACATAAAACCAAACCAAGAAGTTCTTACAAGAACTTCACATTAAGAGTTATTTTCTTTTGGCACTTCAGAGACACTTCTTGTTTAGACTTTGCACATTGCACTGAATTCTGGACTGAAGGATTTGTACTGTTTCTGTCTGTGGTATTGTAATGGACACCTGGACAATTTGATGAGAGAATTCTGTTGACAGAGGCCACATTTTAGAGGTAACATTCAAATAAAGGAATGGTAATTTGTTTCTGAACAACTCAAGAACTTCTCCTCCCTTATTTTTTGCCTTCATCACCTCACAAGTTGAGGAAAGCGGGTTCCCACATTGTACGTTCTCTTTTAAGTCAGGGTATTAGAATATAAACATTAGAATCTTCACAAAACCAGGTCATTTTAGTATCAAAATTATACATTACTTGACACTTGCCAGCAATTCTTGCAGGAAAGTGTCCATTAGAAATATACTGCAGAGCAGTATTACCTACAAGATTTTGAGAAAACTGTATCAAAATTGAGATCTACAATTTCTTGTTTCCTATCAGTCTATGGGGCAGCCACTGCCAAAGCAGGGAGAAATCCGCACTGAAGTTATGAAGGGGGACAATTTTCTTTTTTTTCTATGGCTCCTGTACATCCCATTCTGTAAAAACTAGGTAGGAAGGGAAAGCAGTAAGGAAGGCTCACTGCACAAGCTGCCAGGAGTGCTGCACCCTGGAGAAGCGTTTGGAAAGTGGGGAGATTGCTCAAGAGCGGTGAAGCTTGTCACCTAGAGACTCCTCTGATTGCAGGGCAGGGCAGGCGGTGAGTAAGCAGGCAGCAGGGAGCTGGCATCAGGAGCGCGGCTGCCAGAGCCCTGGGAAGGGCGGGTGGGTGGTTGGAGCTGAGAACAGCCCCACATCGCCCCGCAGAGGCGACGGCAAGAAGCGTCTGCAGATCCACTGCAGACTATCTACCACAGAGATGGCAGATGGTGGACTAGAAGAAAAGGACAGTAACAGAGTACATATGCTTTGTAAAGAGCAAAAAAGAGCAACAGCTGGGCAAGCAGCTAGATAAGAATCCAAAAGTGCTGCTCTTTGGAGGACAAAATAGTGGTTACACCAACCTGCGAGTGTTGTCTCCAGCACAGTGAATGGGATTCTTGGCTCAATGTCGGACACTTTTAGAGCTGGGAGACAAGAAGTATCCTGAGGTTTGCTTTGAAGAGCAATTAATTCCAAACCTAATAAAGAGAGCAGAATATTAGTTTGTCATTTCCAACTTTTAGTGAAAGTGCTGTTAAAACCTACTGAGGTGACACAGATCGGGAAAACACAAGAGTAAGTTTAGCATTTTCTATTAACAGTTCTTTCAAATATTTTATTGAAACAAGTTTGCAGATTATCACACTGCAACAGCAAACAGAACACTGTATCTTTGTAAATTCTCTTGCCAATACCCCCTTCACATCCTGTCTACAGTAACATGCAATTTAAACCCTGACAAAGTGGCATCTGCCAGTCTGTCCTGTCACCCAGCTCTGCAAACACAACCCAAGCAACCCAGACCTTGCAGGTAAGAAGCTACTTTCTAACCCATTCGCCCCAGTTCTTACTCAAATTCTGTCAGTACACTGATGCAGCTAAATTGTTGTGTTTAATTTTACATTTCAGCCTCTTTCATATTTTAGCTGGTCACCTCTAAGTACTCTTCAATTTATCTTCGCAAGTAGAAAGCCTCATCTGATTTTCTGCTCCCCTATCTACCTAGTACCAAAACTTCAGAAGATTAATGCCACTTTCCTAAAGGATTTCTGTAACTAGATCACTGTTTTCACAAATTTAGATGACTGGCCAGGGTTTCCAAGCTAAAGTTATTGCCCAGAGTAAGTTAAAAAGCCAACTATAATGTTGTATTTAAGTAGGAAAAAAAAGAAATAAAATTACAAAATACGTTTTATAGGAGTAGGGAGCAGACCTCATATGCTCAAAAACAAACAGCTTCAAGGTGAATGGTAGAATTCATCTTGTACTTAGTGAAAGTTATCACAGGAAAAAATAAGCAGAGTGACATTTTAAAACAATTTCCTTTATTCTGCCCTATTGGCAACATTGATCATTCTATTTCTGAGTGTTAAAACTAATGGAATATACCAATCATATATTGTAGTGTAAACACTGCGCTGGGTGACCCCCTAACACATATACCAAACTTTCAACAAAAAAAATCATCCTTTTCAGAGCAAATGCTGGAGAGTGCCCGAGAATTTAATATATTCAACAGAACACCAGCTAAAAAAATGGCTGTGTTTTTAAGCAGTTACCAAAATAAAAATATGAAAAATCATGCTAACCTTTTTCAAAGATTTGGGTTTTTTCTTCTTCAGAAAGAGCATTGACCTTTTTTCCCAGCTTTTCTGCTTCCATTTTTGCTTGTTTATCATGGTAGTCTTCCTCTGGACTCATTGACAGAGTCAATCTATGTGGATTATCCTGCAGATATATATCCCAAAAGAAAGCATCATTAATTTCGAGGGCAACTTTCTCCTGTTTGGCCTCAGATTATTGCTTCAGCAGCAGCAGATAAAAACAGTCTGTGCATCATTTGCCTTGCTTATTATCGAAAGTATCACAAACAGGCCATTTAAACTCATTTCATATAAAACAGTCTGCTAAAAGGGTGGGGAAGAGAGGCAGCTTACCACAAGAACAAGCATGAACAACCTTCTGTGAAATTTTAGTATAGAGTCAGAATCCCTCAACAGCACACAGTACTCATTAGTTTAATTAAATCAAGGTTAAACAACTGCACGTAATGCTATAGAGCAGCATGCCACAAGTTTTATCTGGAGAGTGTTCTAAGATAGGAAATCTGGTTAAATGCAGGAGAGTTTCATTAAACACCTCTTTCAACCTGCCCAAGCTTGAGTGCACAGAGATCCCATATGATGTAAAATGTACATGCCTTATCCTGCTCAGAAACGCTTTACATCAGCCTTGCTGCCAGAGAACTCCATGCATTATGCAAGTGTCACAACTGCTGTTGAATTTCTCTTTGTTTATACCAGACTGTGGAATTTTAATAACAAAATTACTCAAGCGGCTTCCATTTTATGTAATACTGGGAGGCTATTCAAAAGATAGCGACCTCAAAAATTGCCCATTTCAAAGTAGACCTGAGAAAGCAGCATCTGTCACTGACAGATACTGCCAATAATTTGGGGCAATGTAATCGGATTCTGTTTTATGAATTTATCTCCACTGTGCTTATGTGGAAAGACTACAGAAACCTGATTGACTGCAGAGTTGAAGAGGGAAATGCAAAATTAACTAAGCCTGTTAAAATGGACAGGATGGACAGCATTCTCCCGCTTCCTGCTTTATTAATCTCCAGGCACAAAGTATAACAGTGCATAATCTTCTGATAAAAGAACATAAAATAACATACAACTATTCTCATTACTTCCTACTGAGTCATGTTTTTGCCTCAGCCTCCTCCACAGACCTGCACAGTAAAGGACATTCTCCAAAGTACTGCACCTTTATTACTTCCCTACAAAAGCTGAAACCTTAATGGCCCCCTACTACATCCAGACACTAATAATGCCTTTAGAAAAACAGATTTCAATTGATGCTACTGCCTCTTGTTGCCTTTAAGTATACAAGAACCAGCATTTACTCATTATTTAATCAGGCTGGCAGTTACTTATAATAGATCTGCCCTTCAAAACAACTTGAACAATTTTGGGGGAAAAAACCCCGAACAAAACCAAAAACCCACCAACAAAACAAACACCCAAAAATAACCCCCAAACCACTTTTGCACTGCTATCACTGGATTTTTTCTTTTTGGCATTAGATAATTCAGGGCTTCAGAACTATCCAATGTTATAATGCCTTTACTGTTTTTATTCCTTCAAGAACTCCAGCAGAACGTATGGAGAGGAAAACAAGAAAAAGAGCAGAAAGCAATTAGCATCGACAGCGAAATTCAGACAGCAGTTCAGTGAATGCAAGGAGCGCCAGAACAATCTTACTTATAACCAATGTCTTTTCAAGGAAGAAGAGATACACCTTGCTATGCCAATACTAAGCAACACAAAATTAGGTCTATATTTCTCTGTCTATTGTTTGAGCCACTCACTAGGAAATACATATGTGCCCTTCTATACCATCAGGCATCACAGTTCATAGAACATCGATAAAATGCTAATGTTTTAACATGCATGTTTCATAGAACCATAGAATGGTTTAGGTTGGAAGGGACCTTGAAGATCATCGAGTTCCAACTCCCCTGCCCTGGGCAGGGACACCTCCCACTAGACCAGGTCGCTCAAAGCCCCATCCAACCTGGCCTTGGACACCTCCAGGGATGGGGCATCCACAACTTCTCTGGGCAACCTGCGCCAGGAGCACACCATCCTCAGAGTAAAGAATTTCTTCCTAATAGCTAATCTAAATCTCCTCTCTTCCAGTTTAAAGCCATTCCCCCTCGTCCTATCACTACACACCCAAGTTCCCAAATGTCTAACCAGCAAATTTTTCCAGTTTTGAAAAGTTTTTTTCACTTCAACCACTTAAAATTAACATGCTTCATTCAAAAGTGCTGCTGTTCACGTACACCCAAAAATAGACAGTATGGTTACAAAAAATTAGCATTCAATTTAAAAATTAATACTGCAGATATTTTTCCATAGGTTTTCCTACCTTAAAATATGTTTTAACTTTTTCCTGAAGAAACGTGGGATTTTCTTTAAGGCACTGCCTGAACCGAGAGACTTTATCTGCAATCTTCAGAAGCTCCACTGGATCCCCATCTTGATTCCAGCAGGAGGCTATATACTGAATGGGAAAGAATAATTAGGTAAGCAGGACAATCCATCTGAATTTCTACAACTGACAGCATCTATGTTCCATAACCACCTCATCATGCAGACATAAAATGAGTAGTTCTAATATATTTGGAGCAGAAAAAAAAGCTGAAATCTTTGTTCAGATTAAAGGACTATTCCATCATCATCTGTCCCCTGTTCTCTCCATTCTCTCCTCTAATTTTATCATACCAAACTACCTTTTTTTTTTTCCTTCCTTTCTCTTGCATAGGTGTGTATATCTGTATTCTGGAAATCTATTGTAATGTTCTTTCCTTCCTCCCATTTAAAATAAATTCATTTTTCAGCCAAAGAAAGAAGGAAAAAAGGAACAGGCAGTAGAGACAAAGTAGTACATAAATATCATAGTCTACCCATTTATTTTATCAGTCAGATGAAATGATTTATAGTAAGGTAACTCAAACATAGACAGGACTTTGGAAAAAAGAAAATACCGAATAACCAGAAATATCCCCAGGATATTTCTTTTGGAAGGATTTTTATCCTAGTTTTATTCTCTTGTTTGAGACTATTAAATTTGCTTCAGTTGCTATTGAAAGTTCTTCAAATACATCACAAGGCAAGATATCAAAACCTTCTCCCTTTCAACTCTTGTGTGAATGAGGAAAAAAATGAAACAAAGCAAAATAAAAAAAAAACACACCAAAACATTTGAAAAAAAAAAAAAACTTAAAAGCACACAGAAAACAAATGCATCAGAACTGTCAAAACCACCTTCTCTTTTCTTACCTCTTTAATTACAAGCAGGTATCACAAGCCTTCTAGACTTTTTCAGTAATATCTATTATTATCTATTCTGTGGAAATTCCCTAATGTGTTTTAAAGAATAGTATTCTTTTAGAACATGCTCAAGTTAATTCTCCTAAAATAAGTCACTCCTTATTTGAAGCTTCCACAGGGTCATTACAACTCAGTGCTGGTTCTCAGTAAGCAATCTAAAAGTTTAACTATATATCTAAGAGAGTTGTCCGAACTCTTCTTGAACACTGACAGACTTGGGGCCATGACCACTTCCTTGGTGTCACGGTTTAACCCCGGCCACCCACTTGCTCACTCCCCTCACAGTGGAATGGGAGGGGGGGAAATCGAAAGGGTAAAAGTAAGAAAACTCAAGGGTTGAGATACAGACAGTTTAATAGGTAAAGCAAAAGCTGTGTACGCTAGCAATGCAAAGTAAGGACTTCATTCACTGCTTCCCATGGGCAAGCAGGTGTTCAGCCATTTCCAGGAAAACAGGTCTCCATCACATGTACCAGTGATGTGGGAAGACAAACGCCACCACTTCAAACATCCCCGCCCTTCCTTCTTCTTCCCTCAGCTTTTACTGCTGAGCATGGCATCGTACAGTACAGGATATCCCTTTGGTCAGTTGGGGTCAGCTGTCCCAGCTGGGTCCCCTGCCAACTTCTTATGCACCCCCAGCCTCCTCGCTGGTGGGGCAGCGTGAGAAGCAGAAAAGGCCTTGATGCTGTGTAAGCACTGCTCAGCAATAGCTAAAACACCCCTGTATAATCGGCACAAATCCAAAACAGAGCCCCATACGAGCTACTATGAACATATCTTACTCTATCCCAGCCAAAACCAGGACACTCAGGGAGCTTGTTCCAGTACTTGACCACCCTCTCCATGAAGAACTTTTTCCTAATACCCAATTTGGACTTCCCCTGATACAGATTAAAGCCATTTCATTATAGCCTATTGCTGGACACCAGAGAGAAGAGACCCCCTGCTCTGCTCATCATCGTGAGGGAGTTGTAGACAGCAATAAAGTCAACCCTCAGTCTCCTCTTTTTTATGCTGAACAGACCTACTATCCTCAGCAGCTCCTCATAAACCATGCCCTCTAGTTCTTCCAGCATCTTTGCTGCCCTCCTTTGGACATGTCTGTCTTTTAAACAAACACATCACACAGAGGAAAGTCCTTCTAATTGTAAAGCTAGCACACCACTGGTATATAGCATGTAAGTCAGACAATTCTTACCACACAACATTTAAAATTACACAGTGCCATCTGTGATAGCCAACATGGCTTCACAAAAGGCAAATCGCACCTGACTAATCTGGTGGCATTCTACAATGGAGTGACTGCACTGGTGGATAAGGGAAGAGGAACTGATGTCATCGGTCTTGAGACTTCTGTAAGATCTTTGACACAGTCCCACACAACATCCTTGCTGCTAAATTGGAGAGATGTGTCTGATGGATGGACTGTTCGATGGATAGGGAATTGGCTGGATGGCCGCATCCAAACAGTTGCGGTCAATGGCTCAATGCCTGCATGGAGATGAGTACCAAGTGGTGTCTGTCCCTCAGGGGTCCGTACTGGGACCAATACTGTTCAATATTTTTATTAATGACATAGACAGGGGGATTGAGTATACTCTCGGCAAGTTTGCAGATGACACCAGGCTAAGTGGTGCAGTTGATACACTTGAGGGAAGGGATGCCATCCAGAGGGACCGTGACAGGCTTGAGGAATGAGCCCATGTGAACCTCATGAAGTTCAACAAGGCCAAGTGCAAGGTCCTGCACCTGGGCTGGTGCAACAACCAGTAATCAGCACAAGTTGGATGACGAATGGTTTGAAAGCAGCCTTGCAGAGAAAGGCTTGAGGATATGAAAAACTGGTTATGAGGCCACAATGTGCACTTACAGCCCAGAAAGCCAATCATATCCTGGGCTGCGTAAAAAGAAGTATGGCCAGCACGTTAAGGGAGGTAATTCTCCCCCTCTACTCCACTCTGGTGAGACCCCGCCTGAAGTACTGCATGCAGCTCTGGGGCTCACAGTACAAGACAGATGCTGACTTGTCCAGAGGAGGGCCACAAAAATGATCAGATGGCTAGAGCACCTGTCCTACGAGGACAGGCTAAGAGAGTAACAGTTATTCTGCCTGGAGAAGAGAAGACTTCGGGGAGACCTATGAAGGGGGCTTATAAGACAGACAGAGTCTTTTTACCAAGGCCTGTACTGACAGGACAAGGAACAACAGTTTTAAACTGAAAGAGGGTAAATTTCGACTGGACGTAAGGAAGAAATTCTTTACAATGAGGGTCATCAGACACTGGAATAGCTTGCCCAGAGAAATTGTGGATGCCCAATCATTGTAAGTGTTCAAGGTCAGGTTGGATGAGGCTTTAAGCACCTGATCTAGTGAAAGATGGCCTTGCTCACAGCAAAGAGGTTGGAACTAGATGACGTTTAAAGATCTCTTCCAATCCAAACCATTCTATGATTACTTTAGTTATAACAAGATCTGTCAGGGTCATCTTCTAAAACATGAGCTCAGTCAAATGAATTGAAATATAACCCTCCTCTATGGCAGTATTAACAAAAAATGCTGCACGACTGGTCTTTAAAAGCAAGAATTGATTAAGAGCATTCTGTTCCAGGATTAAGTCGTAACAATTGAATCAACTTCAAGACTTAAAAATATTGAAAGATAAAGTATATGCGCAAATATTTTACCAGACAGAATGACTCAATCTGAAGACGTGCTAGAAAGTATTGGCTATCAAAGTCAGGCACATTTCGCCAGATCCTGCTATGACACATGACAGACAATTAAATATCCACAATTTGTCTGTTTCACTGTACGACAATCTGATTTGAAACAGCTCGTGGTTGTGCTCTCCCATTTACAAGTCTCATATTAATTCAGGCTCTGCTTCTTCACCTAACTTTGCATGCCAAAGAATGAACTCCTGTTCATGCCGAAGAATATACAACACTTGAGAGAGACAAAGCAGAAGAGCTGCTAAGCAAGTGAAGCTGCTGCAGAGCAGAAAAAAGAGAGGACATTGGAGAACAAGAGGCAGCAGGAGGCCCTGATCTCCAAACTGACTGCAAATACTCCCGTTAACTTGTTCCCGAATTTACAACAACTTGCAGACTTCTTAAAGACGCCTCATTCTGCTGTGGAAAACATTTTCCGTAACAGCTTTGGTATCAAAATTTTAAGCCAAGAATTGAATTAGTGTAAATTCTCACTTGTGAATCTTGAAATTACATTACAGCAGTACAACCCTAAATCCCATAAAAAACATAGTTCTTCTATTTGACTTTTAAAAATACATAGGCATCTGGCCAAAACATACAGTACCGAGAGGCAGTATGGCGTGCCTCGCTTACAGAAGTAATCGGTGCTACTGCAATCAAAGCTAGTATTCAGACAACAGGCTCACTGCCTTATTAAGTCATACAGTGTGGAGTCCAGCGATAGTTTGAAGGCTACTGAAAAGAAGGAAGAAAGATGTACTTAAGATGACAAAGGAAAAGCCCTTAAGTGAAAAGTTTTACCTATCAAGCGTCTACAAAATGACCCCATATTTCATAAAGATGTAGACAGGTTTCTCATCTATACTTAAAAAAAGCACCACCCATGGGCACACATAAAGACTTACAGATGTCAGGGCAAGTCCAAAACTTGTAGACTGATGCTTCAGCTGGATTTCAATTTTGTGAAGAAGAGCTTCAATCCTATCCTCCTCAAATCCTTTCCTTTGGGAAGGGGTGATGAGAGAAGGAAATCATATCCATTAACACTAATCACTTTAAGTGAAGTTATGAAAATGAATTAACATCGATAAAGGAAGCATTACAACATAATGTCTTCCACACTGAATTAAAATTGATATGAAATAATCTTATCATGCTGTGTCATTTAGCGAAACTGCATTAATATCATTAAACTCCTGAAGGTTACGCTGATGAATATGGTACAATACAGGAAGTAGCAGATACAAGTTTTAAGAGCATTGAACAATATTACTGCTCCTTTGGTGCATTTATTTTATTATAACTCAATTTTTAAGGCATGTTATTATATATGCCTGTATTATTATACATCTATATATTATATGATTAATATCTAATTATAAAAGACTGCATGAAAGAAATAACAGTATTCTCAAAAATTTATCATTACTCACACAATAACTTCATCAACTGTTCTAGCAATTATCTGTTTCACGGTCTCAATGTCTCTTTCAGCAATACCCTGTAGACCCACACTGAAATAAGCTTCTCGTGTTGAGCCATTAAACCTAGAATAAAACATAGTCAAATCAGTGACAAATACAAGAATTTAAGCATTAGACCTGCCAGCAAAGGCAGGAGAAGGGGAGAAACACCCACAATTTCCACATACACACACATAGGATTTTAAAAGATAGATAGAAAGAAAAATAATTACCAAAGAGGCAAGAAAGAGAACTTAAAAGCATTTTTTTGTTCTATTTCAGTAGCAGTAGCACACTGTTAAGAAAACATACAGCATATGATATTAGAGAAAGAAAAACAGTTACAGAAGAAAAGCTGGTCTTTTCATCTTCCCATTAATCTCTTAAGTACTTTCCGATTAAGAAGTCTCTTTTTTTAAGGTGCTGCCTGTAATGCCAAACACATACATTCTACTTAAGCAGGTGAGTGGAATGGTACTTCTAAATTTGAACTTTTAAAAGAGTATTTGTACAGTAAGTGGTGAAGGTGAAGTGTTCCATGTTCGTTGCAATTATTTTCAATGGGACTTCCAAAAAAAGGAAAAAAGATAATTTTGTCCAAACCGTCAGGCAGGGTTAACCATAAGAACTCATCTTTAGAGAGACAAATTGACACTTGCAGAATACAGACCACCTAGCAGTTTGAACCAAAGCGAACAAACAAAGAGCAATAGGTGCTTATCAACTCTGAACATCTGCTATTCCATGTCTAAAAACCACCGATGGAATTCAATGGCAGACTCAGGTGTTGAACTCTGGAATACTGATCTCTGGACTCAAACTTATTCTTCTACATTGATTCATCAGCTCAGTCACTAAGACAAATTAAAGCCAACTCACTGCACGGTTCCACACCATATTAATATAGTCCACCTAGAAAAGGCTGAGCAGACAAAACATACAACTGAATCACTACTTCAGTGTCTAAACCGAATTTCTACTGCCATGCCCTGTGATATTAAGATATCTGCATGGCACTGGCATGCATAACACAGGACTTGCAGGAAGCCCGTGATTTCACACAGAGACAGTTCAAGCCAGGCAGAGTACCCTAAGGCATTAAAAATCATAGATGAGTATATTAAGGTTTCCCACTCAAACATCTGAGGCAGCCAGTGGAGACAAAGGCAGGATTTTTGTAATCCTCAAGTCTAAAATTCAGTCAGATGAAACATGCCCTGAAAGCAGTTTTCGTTCAGTTGACAATAAAAGTAAACTACGATGAGCAGCTGAGTAAAGACACTCTACCGACCCTTAGCCTGCAGTGCAGAGCGAGCTCAGAAGACTGGCTGCAAGAGCTACAGTTTGAGTAATTGTTGGCAGAAATACCCTTTTATATGAGGCGATGGTAAGTTAATGGCACCTAACTGCACAAAAGAACATTTGTGCAAAACCTATTACTAAATCACAGAATTAAAGCAAGAAAGCAAAGGTAACACAGCACAGAGAAGAGCTAGAAAACTCTTCTGAGTAATACTAAATGGCCAAGATGAAAATCCCAAGTATAGCAGGGCACTGAAGGTTACCCATTTTTCTTTTTCATAAGCTTTAAACAGTACAACTTTGTTTAAACTAACATAGCTTCTATCAAATTATTTTGACCCTTAAGATGTTTTAATATTAAAGTAAGATTATTCTGGCATAAACTGCCTGTATGACAGATGACTTCTCCCAACCTAATAGTGGTTTGTAACGTTTCTAATATTGCTTATAGTGATGAAATGTAAATTGCAACACTTACCCAACATCAGGAGAAAAATCTGTACCAACACCAGACTCAATTAAGGCTTTGTAAAAGGGAGAATTCGGCCCATCAACCAACAGTGAAGACAACAGGCTTAGTGTAAACGTTTCAAAAGTGTCTGTAATACTGAAGAAAAATTAATAGCTCTTAAAAACATCAAGTTATGGATATGGAACACCCAGTATCATCACCGAGTTCACTTCAGAAGAATTACTTCTATAAAACAATGTAGAGGGAGTAAGGGAGAAATAACTGTCAGTTATGAACACTGCAACAAACTTTAGGGAACTGACAGTTCTGCGTCTTTCACTAACTAACAGTAAAGCAAGCTAAATTAGGTTGCAAGGGTAGATAGAAATTAGTAGTAGGGTCATACAGAAAAGCTTGCATGTGGCAGGAAGCTGAAAGACAGGAAGCCAGCATTCCCAAAAGTCTAATCCACTGAACAGTTCTGTAAGATAATGGCTGATTTTCCTTATGTCTATTTGCTAAAGAAAAAGACAGGAAAAATTCTGCTTAGTAATTAAACTTTCATTTACAACAGGATTTGTCTGGCTTCCCCATGGCATTATTTAACTTAAAGGTTACATGTATGAAGAGGGATTGAGGGACATGAAATATGCCTGCACCTTGCTTAAAGTTCTAAAGTGAGCCTTTGATTCACAATTTCATTTTGACACACTTACTCCGTCAACAAGTAGCTGACGCTGACAGTTGTCTGCTTGGAAGGATCGGCAGCAAATGAGTCTAAGCCACATGTTACGCTGTGTTCTCTCTGTAAAGTATAATAAATATGTTTGATGCAGACTAAACTCAGAGCAGAAGTTACAAATAAAAAAATGACTGCTTGCATCTTCGTAGCATCCTCCTTTCAAAGATTTAAAATAATTTTACAGATACTCACGAGTAAGTTCAATATTCATGAATAAATACACAAACACGGGATATCTTGAAAAATATGAGTGCTATCTCAATTTTTTACAAGTGAAGAACAGAGGAGAGGATCAAGAAAATCTGGCCATGATTAAAAATCTGAGCTGGGTTTCAAAGAAATCCTTATGCTTCTGGACAAGCCAGGGAGGAAAAGGGGGAGGGGGGAGGGAGAGGATGGAAAAATGTTCTTTTTGACACCAATGTTTGGAAGTTTAAGTATCATCAGAGGGCATATTTCCTGACAATAAGTATCAATATTTCTAACAGTAGCACTAAAAGCTTTCCATTAGTAAATAGTTCAGTGCTCCAAATGCTGAGGGACTTGAAAACTGGAAATACGAAAAACAAACAACTGCATGCAATCATTACATTACTGAAACTCAAAAGTAAATGTAGTTTTTCCCTGCTGTAACCAAAAATAAAAATACTTCAGCTCATTTACACACATACACACTTCTAAACAAAAAAAAACCCTCCAGTAGGCTGGGCTAAAACATTAACCTCTTCTATTCAGTTTCTGCAATTCCACATTGGATGCGCACTGTTTCTTTTTGTTTGTTTCATTTTAATTATTTTTTTTATTTTTTTTTTTTTTTTTACTTACAGGCTTTTCCCAGAGTTTCTGTTTCGGGATATCAGTTTTTGATTCAATTCTTTCAAATTTTACCAATGCTTCCTCATGTATTTGTTTCAAATGTTGCTCCAGTGGAAAATTACCATAAGTGAAAAATCTGCATTTCATATGAAAGATTGGGATTAAGCATCAGATTTTACATGAAATTTACATTAACAGCTTTTGTTATATTCTGAATTTTATGTATTTTCCAGTGAGTCAGTCACATCTAGAATGAAACATGCTTTGTAAGGCCCCTAAGTTAAAGACCCACCAGTTTGCCGCATGCATAAAGCTCATGTATCTCCTGGTAAAATTCCACATTTTTCAGTTGCCTTTTTATGCTTCAAAGGCCACAAAAAAATAGAATTCATTTAGTTGCAGCAATATACAATGTTCCAAGAAAAAAAAATTAGCAATTGAAGCCAGAATCCCTCTGAAGTCTCAGAAGACAAAATTCTTACTGTCTTCACACATAATGCATAAAATACAATGACCTATGTCTCAACCAATCTATAAAACATGGCTGGGTTCTGCAGTCAGTCTACCAAGCACACTCCCATACCTACAAGAAACACTGCTGACTTCCACTGAACTAAAATATGAGGACAAGGTATGTCTCAGGTAAATGTTATTCCCCGATTAAAATCTAAACACAGGTACAACAGAATACATGGGATGACGAGAAAAACAAAGGATGGTCAAGTCACTATCATGACACAAGCTTATGTTCCAACTAATCAGACTAACACATTGACCACAAAATTGGCACAGACGAAAAACCAATGCTATAGAGTTCCCTCCATATCACTTTCAAATTGACTTTTAGGTTACATACCTTATCAGTACCAACAGAATTAGTATCTGACTCAAACGAATATCTATTTTTTAGAACCTGATACAGTAATCTGTGATTCAGGAGCAAATGAACAGCCATTCATTTGTAACTTTTTAATAACATTTAATCTGAGTTGACTTCAAGGATGATAGGAACCCCTAGACTCATCTGTGCTACTTGTATCATAACTCCCTAAAATTATAATCAAATACATATTGGTATGTCCTGTTTCCCTCCAAGACATTTGAGTTCAAGGTGAAACATCTATAAACAAAAATCCCCCAAACAAATCCTCATAATCAAGCAGGCAGATGTACTTCAGAAAAATCAGCCATCTCTCTCGCAGTAACCCTGCTTCCAATTCACCCTTCGCTTCTCTCCCTAGAGCAAATTCCTTGCTGAATTCAATGCTGTCCTGGCTGCTGGAGGGCACAGGTTATCTAAGTTGCTGACCACGTCAATGAAAACACTGTATTGCTGGTTTTCCCTCACAAAAATACACACGTAGTGCTAACACACTACACAACCCAGTAAGTTAGTCACAACTTCAGATACCTGGAATTGCTTGGGTGATAGTGTGTGGCGTGGAACTGTTTAAGCTGCTCCCATGTAAGATCAGGAATACACAATGGATCTCCACCAGATACCACACCGTAAGTGTGATCAGGAAGGATTTTATTCTGCAAGTGCTGTGCAAATATCCTCTCATTATCTGTCTTAAGAGGAAAACACCACATTTCAGTAAAAGTCATCAAAACACATTTTAAAAATTAAAGGTGCTCAATATAAGACCTCAGAGTTCTAACTCACACAAGAGCTCCTCCTTGCACAAGCGTTGTGTTCTGTAGTCCCATATACTCAGATAAAACTAGCTACATTATCGTGTCAATTTAAGAGAAAATTCTACAATAAAATCCATTAGCAAAGTGCCTTTTTTTATATGTAAATAAACTTTCAAACAGGCTAACTTTAAGAATAACCATGTAACAGACTGTTGACTTCACTGAGAACTTAAATTTCACAAAGGAGGAATGGAAATCTCTGGTGCAACAATGCCATTGATAACCCACAGCTTAAGCCACTTCACCACATGTAAGATCTTAAAACAAAAATTCACAAAACTTACAAATGCCCCTTTCATTTCATTAAAAACAACTCCTTTGAAGACTAGGGGTGTCTGAGGATCAGTTGGGTTCTCATGTTCTAACCTCCAACCTTCTTGCCTGAAAAAATTAATAACAGAAAGCGCCTGAGTTTGAGGGTTTGGGTTTTTTTTAATTTAAGGTTTACATACATCTCAAGCTGTCCACATCTTACCAGAAATCCAGTTGCCGCAAACATGGAAAGAAAGCTGCATCCAGGTACACCGACAGAAGATTTTGAAAGTCCTTGGGATTTTGTGTTGAAAACGGATACAGTGTGTAATCACTAGCTGCGCATAAATAAAGGTAAAAAGATCAGAACTTTAGAAAGTCTGAGATGCATTTTGCGCTCATTTATTTTTAATCTCTAATCTACATAAATAACTGGAAGAGAAGAAACTTTCTAAATGACACATATTTTTCCTGAGGAATACATAGAAGTTTAACGCTGCAATTATTTTACCATGAAATCTTTGCTTTTGCCGTATAGATAAATAATTAAATGCATTGTTTTATATGACAAATATCCACCTCTATTGGGACTTTGTAACTGCCAAATGAACAAGATCTATTTTGTTGCCTTGCCTTGTTAGTTTTTTAATCTCTCACTCACAACATTCGGACTTAATAATAATGGCTCTCCAAAGGGAAATTGAGGAGAGCCGACAGACAGCTCTACTGCAGTAAAACCGCAGGCATTTCAACTGGTATTATTTACTTTGGGCTCACCTGTGAATGCATTCATGAAAGTGGACAGCGACCTATTTAACATCTTAAAGAACGGATCTCTGCAAGGATACTTTTGAGAACCACATAACACAGTGTGCTCGAGGATATGCGGGACCCCAGTGCTGTCCATTGGAGTGGTTCGGAACTGTATACTGCAAGAGAGCGCACGCAGTTATTTGTGATGAGAAGTCCACCCACCTTCTATCTGCAGCTGAGGCTTACGGGAACACTGTCTAGTAACTAACTGCATACAGCTGGATGCAGAGTTATTGAGTTAAGAAAGACTCTCGAGCTCAACCACCTCTTCTAGAAGGTGTACAACCTCTTCTGGAGGCGGTACAGAAGTTTTCAGCACGTAACTACACACTTTTTTTAGACATAAGGCTCAAAAAAAACTTCATAGAAGGTTATGGTAAAAAGAACTGGTCTTGCAACTAAAAGCAATTTATTGGAAGGTCGAGTTTTCGTCTCACCAATACAGAAGAGATGATAATAAATTTCAAGTAGTTTAGCGGAGAGCCACGAAGATGGTCACAGGCTGCAGCACATGCACTGTGAAAAGAGGCTGAGAAAAACAGGCTTATTTAGCCTGGAGAAGGAAAGGCCTCAGCAGGACTCAGTAGCTGCCTTCCAATACCAACAAGGAGGTTATGACCAAGACAGGTTCTTTACACAGGTATTCATAATGGAATGACAAGAGACAATGTTCATAAATGGAAGCAAGGGAGGTTCCAATTTGATATTGAAGAACAAGAAAAAAAAAAAACACTATACAGTCAAACACCGAGAACAGGTTGCCCAGAGAGGCTGTAGAGTCTCCATCTTTGGAAGTTTTCACCTGAGGAACCACACCTGAATTGAGTGCTGACCCTGTTTTGAGCAGCAGACTGAACAACAGGCCTCACAACATCTGTTCCAACCTGAAAAACTCTACAGAAATCCCACAAAGGACGTACTGTCCCCTTTGTTATCACAGAAAAATCCAGTTATGAAACTGGATTACAATTTAGAAACCACAAGGGGATGCTGAGATGGAATATGCTATATATGTTAATGTTTTACCTGAACAGATTATTGGAGTCCTCCCGAGCCACATGTAGATACCTGGCTCCTGTACTGTCATGACTAAGCTTCACTGCAGTCAGGAACAGCTCAGGAACAGCTGTCACCTGCATTGCAAAAAAGTCTGTATTACAGTGTGACTGCAACTAGGTCAAATAAATCATGGATGATATAGCAATGATCGGTTTGTTGATCCTGTGTATAATACTGCCATATACGACATTAAATAAATTCTTTGTTCCTATGGTTTGTGGGGAAAAAAAAGAAGTATGCAAATGGAAAATAAAGTTTTTAAAAAAAACAATTAAAATACACTACAACCAAAGAACTATACTCTTCTGGTATCGACATTAAGACCAGAAAAATTCCATCAGAAATACAAAGAAAAGGCATATATTCAAGCACCAGAGTTGAGGGCAGCAAAAGCAAAATCAAGGAACACAGTTCTACCACCAGCTCACCACCAGCTCTGTCACTAGCAATCACTTTTTGCAAATTACCTTTGCCCTCTGCTTCTGCTTTTTTCTTTAAAAAAGTGAAAAGAAATTAGACATATTATTTCCCTCGCCGGTTCTTAACAAAGGTATTAAAAGCAGCTTAGGAGATACAGTATTACTTGAACATATTTCATACAACAGCACAGTGAAGTTCCGTTATCTGTGAGGACTTTCAGAAGACCACACCAAATGCTCAGCATCCGTACCAGACACGCAGAGTCCAGGTGTGCGTTATTTGCTCCAGAGGAGACAGCTCCCTGGAGGAACGTGTGTTAACGTTACCTAAAGAATTCGGCTGCAGAGAGGTAACTACAAGTAACTACTGCACCATTTTTAACTGACCAGCCAAAGCATCTAGGCAGACATTTAGCGTGCGACCTCCTGGCCCCACTTAGGCGCTTTCCAACCACGGGCAGATTTATCTACACCAGCACAGAGGAAACGCAGGCCAAGGGCGATGCTCACCTGCTCCACAGTGAACCCGTGAATTTCCTGGCCCACCCTGTACCGCAGCGCCCGTTCGTTGGCCGAAACGCTCTTCCACCTCCACGACTTCTGACTGAAAGCCCTGAAACGGCACTTCCCTTCAGAACAAACGCGCTCCCTCCGCAGCCAAGGAGATGCCCTCCCCCACGGCCGGGTGGCGGCCCGGCAGCCCGCAACCGCC
>VZSZ01005667.1:802279-823863 GCA_013398815.1 Ibidorhyncha struthersii
AGGAAGTTCTGAGGAAAGTGAAAAGCTGTGTTGGTTGTACAGGGAACGACCTTTGAGTAGAGCCTGTTCTTTTCAAATTGAAAAAAAAAACCAATACCAGAGGAAAACGTGTCTGAAGGGCTGCGGCCCTCTTTGCCCGTGTCTTGCCAATGCATCTTAATATTTTTATGTGAAGATTCCGTGAGGAATATGAGCAAAGTAGACAGGAGTAAGTGGGAAACTGAGCCAGGCTGTGACCCTGCCCGGCGCAGAGCCGTTACCTGCTGCGCAAGGCCGGGGGCGGCTGGGTTGGATGAGCCAGACCAGACGGACATGGGCTTCTCCTGGTCGGTGTCGTAACAGGGACCTCAGTGGAGACTCACAGGAGGTCGTCGTACCCACCAGGGCAGTGCTGGTACATGCCTAGGCTTTTATTCCTTCCTTTTTGCAAACTAAAATGCTTTATAGATACTAACTTGGTAATTGATTCCACATCGCACGTTCATGAAGTTTCCCAGGAGACGAGTGGAGTACGGCCACCAAATTACCAGTCCCTCATTCCTGAATGTAAGAGCCCAACTATCTGTTTAGACATAAGACGTCTGATGCCAAAAGGGGAGACTACGTGGGTTTTAAACAAAACCAGAGTGAACAACAGGTGCTCAGCACGTTCCACGCCACTTGTCTTCAGTTCTTTGGCTAGGTTGTTAACTGAAAAAATTGGAATTTAAAGTAGCCTGGGAATTTTTATCTCTGCCATCTCTGACCTCCTCTTCGCTGTCCGGTATTTAGTTGTCTGCCTCCCGCTGCTGCCTGTCGTCGGTCACGTTGGGGATTTTGTCATCTTGGCATGACTCAGCTGCCCTGCTGCCCTCCCGCCCTGCTGCCAGGCGCTCTGCCCTAAAGTACGTCTTCGATCTCCCCGCTAGCGGCAGGGCTCCCGATCGCCCCAGCGCCTTGCCTTTCCTCTGTTTTTCTCATTTGTGTTTTCCATGTAATTTTCCCATTTCATTAATTTTTAAATTAAATAAAAAAGCCAATAACTTGCTGTAGTTAAAGTCGGGATGTTCTGCATTAACCTATATAACCTGTCATCTATCTTAATTACATATCTTTCCCATTGTTTTTTAAGGCTAATGAAAAGATCCAGTAACTTTCATGTAAAGCTTAGATGCTGTGTACTAGCAAATGCAATTTGTTTGCTTCCTATTTTCATTATACCTGATTTCCTCCCTGACTTGTACTGTTTCACCTCCTGTGTTTTTTGTCCTTTTTTTTCTGTATTTGTTTCAGATTAGAATCAAGTCACACGACTTTGATAGGAGCTGCTTCCAGTACATGTTTCTTTTCAGTATATGTTTCTAGAAACTGTATGTTTCTAACACGATGAAGAACCAGTCCTGATGGGAACTTTACATTTTTTTTCAAGCTGAAACCAAACAATGACATAAATATAAAATGAACAATGTTCTCAAAAGAAGAAACATATGAAAAGAAGTACTTCTGAGACTCACATAGAAGCATGAGTTTACGATTTTCAGATATTTCTAATTATTTTCATATACTTATGGTTTATTATTAGTTCCAACACGGCTAACTTGCAGCAATTTTTATTTTAAGAAACTATACTCTTTTTTTTCTGTTGACTGTTCAGTTCCTTAGTTTTACTAACAGTTTCCTGATTTGACCATAAGCTACTGTCTCTTTTTACAGTTTCTTGTCATCAATATTTAGTTTGCTTCATGGTTTATAACATTCATCTTAATGGAACATCACGCTGGCATTCTGCTGCAGGCATTTATTTATTTTTAGTTGATGTTTATATTGGAAAGATGATTTACTGGCTGTCTGTTTTCATATCACTGACATAGCGTTTGACAGGCAACCTTTCACAAACTTAACTGATCTGAGTGGGCAGAGTTTCAAAATACATCAAACATCATTCCTAAACTTAAATTTAATCACAAAGTGGAGGTCTTTTGTACTACCCCTTAGACAACTTTAAAATATTTTTTCTTTCTCCTGCTGTTGTCTTTGATCTATTTTGTACATCAGAGATTTTCTTTTGGGAAATGGAACAGAAACTGATCTGTTATGCTATTTTTTCTTCATTTTCTTGCTGTCTAAAATTACTGCTGCACTGGTAATGTAAGATTAGTACATTATATTCTTTGTGAATGTACAGGCACACGCGTGTATATATATATAATTTTGTAAAGGATAATTCAGAAAAACCTTACTGCCAAGTGAAAGCATAACAGGTATAAGATTATTTTGGTTGACTTGTCTTAATAAATGATATAAAACCATTCGGATCACCATGACCTGATTTTGCTTTCAGTTATTTAGTGACAAATTCTTTGTAACTGCAGTCACTTCAAAGAGCTTTTCCACTGGAGAAAATGAGATGACGATTGAATCCACAGTGTTTGATTAGAGATACCTTTACTTAGTGTTATTTTCCTTCAAAAGATTTTGTTTTCAATCACAAGTTTATCTAAATTAAATATTTGGGCTAAAGAGTCCCATGCCTGCACAAGCTGTTTCTTTCAAAAAATTCAGCTAAAACGGTTCAGGAATGAAACTGCTATTTTGTGTTTAACTAAGAACTTTCATTCTTTATCCTCTGGAGCAGAAGTTGGTCCCTCCCACTGGTCAAGGGCATCTTTTCTTATCTTCATGGACAATAAGGCCCAAATTTTGCCAGGTTAAAATCTCTGAAAAATACTTAGTAGATGCTTGTTACAGCTGGAGAACTATATTTTCTATGGTGTCCCCTACGAAGCATGCTTGGATCTCAGAATTTCTCCCTGCACAGAGCATAGACTGTCCCTGCACCTGCACCTTTCTTCTAGGGTTTTCTCAGGGCTAAAGTTAATAATTATTTCTTCTGTGACTGCTTCACCCAGGGGAGAGACCAGTGGTTTTCTACACAGCCCTGTACTACGTGTCGGCAGAAGCAACATAAAACTCCTTATGAAAGTCAGCAAAAGTTAAAGGGAAAAAGGCTACGCTCAAGGTCTACCAAAAGATAGATATTTAAAGGAGATACAGTTGGTATGCCAGAAACTGTGCTTTGTCAGTGGACAAAATAATGAGGAGACTATCTGCCTGTCAACCCTTTTCGGAAGGCCATGAGTAAAGTCTCTGTGAAGGGAGTTCATGACAACGGTGTGGCAGTCAGTGGGTTGAGAAGAAGCAACTTTCGCATCCCAGATGCAGGCCCCCCTCTTCCCTGGTTCCCTGTGATCACCACCCATCATCTTCCTCAGAGAGGGTTTGGTGAGAATAGGTCTTTGAGAGGACATTAGCACGACCCCAGCCTCAGCTGTATCTTGAACATCACTGAACCCTACTAGTGCCCTTTGCTTGTGTATCAGTTTTGTTTCCAAGATTAATTATGTGCGTTCCTGTTTCTGAGTGTGTTCTCTTCAGTAATGAAACATTAGCAAGCTGAGGGGTTTGCACCATGGGTGTCAGCCAACATTCAGCAGGACACTGAAATCAGTATTTTACAAAGCCACAAGTTTCCCAGGCCTCACCACACCTCCTAATTTACTCCACGTCCATGTTTTCTTCCAGACAAGATGGCAAGTAGGAGGCAGAGACAGAAGCGGATGGTTGTACTGCTGCTGTTTGTCTGCTTCCTTCCTACCTTCGCAAACATCTGTTTAGCCTGAAACTATGACTTAGGGGTATCCCAGAGATCATCCGCCCGTTAGCAGGACTCCTGTCCGTGGCAGGTGGAAGATTATTAAATGCGTACGTGGTAGTCTGAAAGAGAGGGAAATGTTCCCCACAAAGATTTCACAGTAGAAAACGGAATGAAAACGGAGCGCAATGTTCAGTGTGGTGATTTTTGGACAATTTATCTCAAAGAGATCCCACAAGGTGGAAATAGGCTCTCCACCGGGCTATGTGACCCCATGCAGGACTGAGGCTGGCACACGCAGACCCTGTTTTCTATTGTGCTGTCAGAGAACAGGATACCTCCCATTGCTGCAGTGCTAGGAGCTGATTTGTTCCTGACCAATGAGTTGAGAGAAGGAAAAAAGGAAAATTGCGTGCCTTGCTAAAAGCCTGGGGTGATGTAGTGTATCAGAAGTGCTTCTGTGCCTTAGGTTTATCTCAGGTAGACCAGAATACCTGGTTACAGTCAAGATGAAAACCTTGCTTAATAGTTTACATTTAAAATAATTTTACTACCCTCCTTCGCATCTTGTCCTGCATCTTTATTAAAAGATTTTAAATATTTTGATTGCTTCCCCCGCTAACAGATAGTGTGACGGTGAGGAATTCAGGGACAGAAAGGAGAGAGGAAGGTAAAGGGGAGATAGGGGTTGGATCAAGGCTGACAAAAATTATGTGATTCTGTAATATTACGCATACATGTACGTGAGGAAAGCTAAAGTCACATCAATATTATTTGTAGGAAACAGGCTATTACAAAAGATCATCACTAATTGAAAAGCGTTTCTATAGAATATCACAAATGTAGGGGTGGAAAGTTGCTCAACACCTCAGTTTCTCAGGGGTTAAGCAGAGCTTCATGCCCAACTTGTTGCGTGCTGCCTGCAAATTGCAATGCAATGCTATATTCTAACCCTGTACATTTGTTAACAATGACAGCCGAAGGAGTATGAATCTCAGGGATAACAAAAACAGTGAATTAGCAAAGTGGCAGCATTTTATTCCATAGAGTATGGCTGAAAAATTTGTAACGTTTTTTCTAATGGGATTCTGTTTGGAAGGATCTTCCTTTGCTGGTTGCTTATGGTACCCAGAAATCCTCAGCTGCATGGCTTACATATTCTTATCAGTCTTTCCGTTCATCCTTTTACAAACACTTTGGGACTATCTCCACTTTAAGCATTAGTAATGTTACGTGTTGTAGGAAGATAGCCATAACATAGGTAATCATGAGTTACATCAGGGTCCATTTTTGCCAATAGAAGAAAAGCAAAAGCCTCACTACTAAGAAATTCCACTGTTGTTGTTTCAGATCCATTCATAAACTGTAGTCCACAACACCAAGAAGAGGATAAACAAGTTCTTGATACTGCAGAGCGATCCACATTTTATGAATTTTCTTTTAGCCTTAGTTGGGTTATATTTCATTTCTTAACTTCTTTGTTGCATCAGAGTAAGACAAGCCAGAATAGAGATGAATGCTGTGCAGATGTCGTCTCTCACACAGCGCTAACAAGGTACCTCAGTCTTGCTCCTGTCACCCTGTTGACAGAGAGCCTTTATTAAGTCCTTAACGGTGCAGATACACGTATAGCATAGATATAGGCCAAAGCATACTCTGTGTGTGGGGGAAGAACAATGACTGCGTGAAGGAGCTGTGGAATTTATGTAGAACTGAAGATTTCGTTTAAGTGAGCTCGCTGCCCGTATCTGCAAAACCATATGCTAGATCCCGTGGAGCTGCAGTAATGGAAAAAAAACATGAAATGTATGCCTCAGTTTAGTACAAGTGAGATGTATGTTGAGAAGAGGAGGGATCTAGTCCATGTCTGATGCTGTCCAGAATAGTTAGAAAATCACTCTGCGTCTGTTTACGTTTCAGCTGCCACGTGCTGGAAAGAATAGTTTCTTGTTATCTCTTACCTTTCATCTTGGGGGGAGGAGGGAAGGAAGAAAAAACATATTTAACCCTCAGGTTTCTTGCTTTTTTTTTACATACTTAAGTGTCAGCATGATAAAAAGCATCTCCTAACTGCAAAGCCAGAGAAGGTTCATAAAAATTAAGGTACGCACTTGGCCCTTGGTCTCCTCTGGTCCCTATGTGGCCCTAAGACATAGCTGACAGAAGGGGAATTTCAGTTTAAATTAGCTGAAGTAGTTAGAGAGCTTTAATACAGCTTATTGGGGCAGTGATTTTATCACATGAAACTGTTCAGAATTCCCCCATGTGTGGGAAAAGGGCTTTGAAGAAATCTGAGGGTGCAAAGCCCCTGGATTAGGACAGAGGGTTGTGTAAGGCGATGGCAGCCTAACCAGGTAACGTCTTGTCCCAGTTGCCTTTTAGAAGCGGTCTTTGGGCAAACTGTCTCCATAACCTTACCAGATTTTGTTTCAGGACTAAAGAGAGCCTGTTTCACTCCAAAAGAGAGCCTGAGAGTGAATTAATGTTTATGTGATCTGAACCATCAGGGGATGGCGTAGCCAGGGTCTGTACTCCAACAGCCAGAGGAGCAATTCTTTACTAATCTTCAGCTTTCCATATTTGAGTGCTTGTTTGAACACTCAGTGCACCCAGCTGGATGCTGAAGTAGCAGTGGCAGTAAAGATGCCATATTTGCATCCGTGACGACTTTAGGTATCAGAGGTTTGTTATGTAAAGCTGTTGGTGTTTAGAGAAGTTCTTCCATGACAAGCAGGTATAACCCAATATTGTTTCTCGTTGGCTACATCCGTTACATTGACATAAAGCCATTCCCCATTACCTGTCCCCGAACTGCAATGCCCTCAGGAGCCCCTCATCCCTACTGTGGTTTTGCATTGCCCGTGCCAGCAGTATAAAGTCATATGCTGCAGCTGATTTGGAGATTTGGACAGATTGCTCGGCAAACTGAACACATAATGGATGGGCTCTTCCTGCCTTTCCCTCATCTGAGCACTTAAGTTTTCCTACTGCTCATCTGTCTCTTTTAACAAAACATGGAATTTAATATCCCTGGGACTTCTCTCTCGTCAGGTTCCATTGCAATTAGTCAGTCGGCGGAGGAGAGAGGAACTCAATGATAGACAGGAAAAGCATGAGCTGCAAGTCTAATTTTCTTAGAAAACCAAGATGTACAAATGATATCAAGTTAAAGTAATCACAACATTCTCCAGTTCACTGACTGTTTGTGAGAAAAGCAAAGCAGCGTTATATTTTAAGTCGTACTTGGTTTAGTTTTTGTACTGGCTCTTACACAGCTGTTTCAAATGCAGCTCAAAATGCAACTTGACTTACACATTATTCTTACAAACAAATGCTAAGCAGAAACCATCTGTGTCTTCCACTGTCAATGTCTGCATGGTGCTGCAGTTGGCCAACTCTTATAATCACATTCTAGACATGAGACACAATTGTTAAATGTCTGTATTTCGTGCCATCATTTTGTACCATTGAAGTTAAACTTTAAAATGTGGGTCATTGTTCTGAAGATTCAGAGACAAAACACTTCAGAAATGTTGAAGACAGTGCATCGTTTTTAAATTTGCTCAACAACCGTATTCTCAGCTAATCTTTAAGTCTCGTGGGTCAGACGATGCTCGCTAACTTCCATATGGCGCAGTCAGTCATACTGAAGTAAACAGCATTTCATGAAGCAGACATCAGGGAAGAATAGCCCCGTGGCTTTTGTTGTTTAGGGTGCTTTCTACTTCTCTGCAGCTACAGCGCTAGCCATCTGGAAGGGGAGGTGCACGAGTGCCGTTACCACCACTCTGCGCCCACGGAAAGGCAGACAAGCGTGCCTGCTGCCAGACAGCTGCAGCTTGTGTTTCGGCCAGGGTATGTGCAGCTCTCCTTCCTGCCGCAGCGGCTTTCTGCCGTGTGTCACTGGGAGACTTACCTAAGCAAGGTTGCAGAACTGAGCTAGGGTTTTTATCATGCACATTTTACTTTTACGTATATTTTTCAGGACATGTAAGTCTCTCTCCTTTGAATAATCCATAAAGTCTTCAAACAGGCAGTATGACCTAATCTGCTGAATGATCTCATGCTTTGTCAGATGTAAAATATTATCCAAAGTGAATGAAATGAGATGGTTTGAAGTTTTGAAAAGATGTCTTTGGAATGTATGAACATATTTGTTTCATCTTCCACATGTAACCCAAATAAAGAGCCCATTATGATGTACTCCACATAGTATACAGTTCATTATGTTCAGCAACATGTCTCTCCCTTCTTGTATTAAAGCGAAGTATTCTCTTTCATCTCTGTTCCTGATAAAGACCTGCCACCTTTTACTGCTTAATAATTGAAGGCAACCCACTACAGAAGCTTAGTGTTGGATGGCTGCCTGCACCAATAATATGAAAAAGAATCGAGTTATTATTTTTGATGACTTTAGTAGTTATTAAAACTGAAGACTGTATGTCATGACTCCAGGAATCTTTTAACTCTGCCACTGACTTACAAAAAGAAACCCTGGCCTTGCTAAGGTGTGTAGTGACTTCTGTATCACTATAATCTCCACTTCAGTCATCAAGTCTCTGAGTTTCACAGTTTCTCAAGGAAATCATGAGTTAATATTGCTATCATTATCTATTTTACAGATAAGCTAATAGAATCTGATTAATTAATCAATGGGACTCCGGAACAAGATTCATTTCTTTGTCAGAATCAGGTAGCACCTGTGTGTTGATACATATGGGTGAAACTTCCTCTGGAGTTCCTGTAGAATTGACATGCTTTTTACAGCTATGCAAATTTATTTGTATATATTTGAAATTCAAATATGTTATTTGAATCATTATGAATCTCAAAACAAGGTAATTTTCAGAAATATTTATTTTGCATAAACGGATTTTCTGAACAAGTGGATCTCGTTTGAACAAAGACTTCTCAGTCACCTCTGTGGTGGTTTTACACGTTTTGATTTTCTTTTTTTAAAGTTTGTTTACTTGGGAGCATGATAGCTAATTCAGGGGTGAGTCTTTTGCAGGACCAGCAAATTCTCTAAAGCTTACTTTTGCTTATTTATCCAAAATCATAGCAAAACCAGGGTAAAAAGAACTCATAAAATTAGCATTTTAGCCTCAGTTTCCTACATTGTTAAAAAAACCCAAACAAACAAATGAATCCTATTTCACTATGGTTTGCATCCATACATATGTGGAATGTATGTCTCACTCAGCTTTTTATCTGTTTGGAAGGTCATTTCACACGTCTTTCAGAAACAAACGGAGAATGAAGAGGATGTGAAAGCTGCTGATCAAATCAAGGACCACTCTGCAAATAGGATCAGCACAGCAAGGTTTCGTATGCTTTTCCGTTCATTTTATCGGCAGAAACGATACCCAGAACTGGACTGCACTGTGACTACAGGGTATGTAGCCACAAAGAGAAAAATTCCAGCATGTAGTTGTGAGGCTATGACAAAAGGGAATTAAAAAGAAATTGGAAGAGTCTAATTGAAAATGTGCAGCTATGAATAGTGAGTGAAACCTTGAGGCCTCCCACACTTACTGTCAATAAAATATGTATAATGTTTTTCATTTTACTCATACTATATATTTCACATTTCTGTAGTTCGCAAGTCCGAAAGAGGCACTCTGTTTCTGGAGCATCAAAGATTATTTTCCAAGTCACCCTATAAAATAAATAACTAATAAAAAACCTGGGACCAGGCAGCATGTCAGTGGCAGAAGACTATATCCCCAGAGCAACAGCTGAGCATAAAAGTGAACATGATAATAACTTTGACTTATTCAACTGTTAAACATAACTTAGGGTGCAATTGCATTCGGATGAGACAATGTCTAACCTTGGCACGCAGAAGCGCTGCTATGGGCCAAAGCTTTTGCCCTCTTGCAGTTTGTGTGCCATTATTTTGATAAGCTTTTCCGTTGTAGTAACTCAAGCATATGCAGTTTGCCATTCAAAACAGAACCAACAAAGCTTTCAATAAAAGGAATAATGTATACGCTGAATGTCAGATACAACATCAGCCATTAGAAAAATCACCGTACATGCAAAAATCATTGAATATACATGTCCCAGGCCTGCTTACAGATATCTTTCAGTAGTTTATCTATTGATAATAGAGCTCACCAAACACGTATTTTGCCTTCAGATAACCATTCTTGGCTAAGGTAGAATATTTACCTGTGTGCTATGTAGTGTATCAAGTACCCATGTATATATCATACGTGTGCAATTTAAATAAAATACCAAACATGCAAAGAACACATCCAGTTCCAGATGTTGGCCCCAAACCTTCTTCTGGTGCATCGACGGTTTTCAGAGGGAGGCTCAATGTAGTTAAATCACAAGAAGGGCTGCACTGATTTGCAAAACGCAACAGTTACATTTTCTTACCCTGCTTAACACATTGTTCGAAATAGAAGATATTAACTCCAGCTAGGAAATCAAATATATTTTCATTTTCAAAAATAACAATTTTACACAAATAGGCCTTGGAATAATATCTCATGGGTAAGCTTGTTTTGAGAGAAGATTAATTGGAGAATTACATAATGTTGTTAGTAAGCAATTAAAATTCAACTGAGCCTTAAAATTTAGGCCTTAGGGAACGCTGCTCGAATTTACACATATTTCAAAAATAAAAGTACAAACTGCTTCCAAAGTGCCATTACACACCATGCATATTTAAGAGTTTTCTCTTAAATGATCAGTTTAGCCTTGCCTGAAGGATCTTGGGAACACTCTTTTAGTTACTGACTCTGGAACTATCAAAAAATGCTTTGTCCTCCACGACCAGCCTTAGCTTTTATTATACCCAGTGCATTCCTCGGGTGGCAAATTTTGCTTTCTTCACACTTATTAAAGGCTCAGTTTTTAGGGAAGTGGTACTGGCAGTGGAGAATTTTAGGTCACCGTGATGGGAGGTGTTGGATTAGTGAAATGTTACAAAACTCCCCCATCTCCCGGGCCCTTTGAGGCTGTGGAGAAGGTGGAAGGAAATCTATAGAGTGCAACAGAAAGCAGGTGGAGACTTGTGCCACCCGTGGGGAGGTTAAAGCTGGCCAGGGAAGGAAGAAGAGGCGAGGCAAGCTGAGGCTGTGGCCCGGGAAAGGGTGCAACACCAGTTTTAAGTGAGATTGAGGGGCACCGCGGAGTTGTTGCTGGAGAAATGGTGTTGGAAAGTGACACCTGCTCTGATTTGTTCCAGGAAAGTCGCAATCTGCAAGTTTACAGCTCCAGGAACTCCTGAATCATCTCCCAGATAGCTTGAGCGTTTAGACCCGTGGTAGTTTTTCCTCTGACAGCTTCTGGGAAAGCGCTCCGTGTCTGGCCGCCTCCTCTGCGGCTTCTCCGCAGCCCGGGGCCGAGGCCGGGGGGGAGGAAGGGCTGCAGAGGGAATTTCGGGAACTTCAACCCTTTCGCAGCATTCACGAGCCGCAATAAAGGATCTGGGAGTTTGAAAGAGCGAGAGCTGTTGGTCACTAATCCTCTAGAGGGCGAGTGCTCCCTATTGTATCTCAAAACCTCCTCGAAGCAGGGTTTGGGGCTGTTACAGTATTGCTTCTACCCTCGTCTCATTTAAGACTGATGTTATCATCCTTTCTTATGGCAAAGCCTCAGCTTAACCCTTGCTTTCTGGCCGGTCACACCGCTGGTCTTAGCTTCCTTTTACCACTCAGATCGCCTTATTGATTGTGCCGCCGGCCAAAAGGAGCTTGCTGCTGACACAGTTGGCAGCGAGACACGCCGTGCACTTAGAGCTCATTAGGTAGGTGGGATTATCTTCTAAAGTCAAAATCTGACGCTGCTGCAACATGGTAAAAGTCCTCCAATGCTGTTCACTCTCTTCTCTGAAAACTGAGTGCAGTTATCGCACGTGCAGTTTATAATTTGCTTTTTAAAGGATTTTGGGCCGAGACGTGGATTTCCACTGAAATCATGCAAAATTTGTAATATGTGGTCTAGGCTGGGATTTCGTTGTTTACCTTTCCACAAAACTGGCCACGTCATGACAGAGCTTTGACATGAGATTTTTTTTTTAACTTGAAACTGAAAGCAAAATCTGCTGGGCTTGCAAGCGGAGCCAAAAGGAACTCTGTGTTGAAGTGCCAGAAAATGCTGACTGCTTTGAAAAATCAGGCTGAAGATATTTCAAGAAAAGAGCAAAACCAGATAGTCTTTTTCTTGAAATGGGAAGAAAAAAATACCTACTTGTTCACATCATAGGGAAGTCCATGTTTGTGTGATAGAAGACACCACTGGCTTCCAGATTCCTCTGCTAGCTTCAAGTAGTTTGGTATGGCTAAACAGCAAAGTGCATTCCCACGCGGAGATACTTGTCTGAGTTACAGAAACCGTGTGATTATCACACCGTGGCAAAAACATCTCCCTAGGACAAGATGCAATGCGACACTGATGCATTTCTACTGCTTCTAGTTTTGTGACTGGCTTGCCCAGCGCTCCGCTGCTTGGTGCGGACATACCTAGAGTTAATGAGTTTTTGTGACAAACTGAGCCATGACTATGAAGAACAGCACGCAAAGGCCCATGAAGAGATGAAGCATTGAATGTACCCTTATGGCTTTAAACGGCACAAGGTAAATAAACTCACAATGCTGAGCGGCCTGAGGATGATTAGGAATAGCAGTTTACTGTGTACTATCCATTCTCGGCACTAAACAACACTGTGAAAAAAATAATATGTGACCAAAGACAGTATTCATTCATTAACAATTAGCGAACAATCTTCAGCCTCATATTTTCTCTGTGCTTGGTTTTGTACACCAGCTAACAAACTCTTAACTTAGTTTTGTGAAATGTAATGCAAAGATAGGTATCTAGTGAGTATTTCTGTAGAGGAGACAGGACCTATGAGAAACACCCTACTCGGCAGTCTGGGAAAGAGGTCATTCAGAAGGAAGATGACTGACTTACAGAGAAACAACCTGAAGAGTCAAAGCCAAAATTGCAGCGGCATTGTAAAGGTGCCTGCTTCGGCCGTTACAGATCCAAAGGGAATGGTGAGCCAAAGGAGATTGGAGGGCTTTCAACTTCAGATGTAAAAAGACAATGTTTGGGCACTCACTGATCGGTGAATACTGCCCAGTGCAAAAAATCACTTTAAGTAAAACTCTTCCTGTCTGCCAAGGGAGAGGGTACCATGTGGTTGAGCTGGCAGCTAACTTTAACAAATAGATTGTAGGATTCTCTCTATATACAATATTTTCTTGAAGAACTGGAACATTGAGGTTGAAAGGGAGGAATGTTTGACAATTGTCCTGTGAGGCAACAGCCAGCTGGGTTTTCCCATGTCCGTTCAAGCTCATACACATCTGCATAGAATCAAAAGTTGCAATTTACAGTTAAATATATATATGTATGTAAACCGTGTATTTGTTAATTGTAGTTGTGTTTAAAGGCTGTGATTAAAGATCAAAATCTTCTTGCCTGGAGGACTTCACATGAAAACGAAAGGACAGTCTTTGTCCCCAGACTGGTCGAGTGAAATCCAATTAAAATATTTCCCCATCATGAACTATAAGTATGATTAAGAAATGCCTTGAAATAAACATAATGAAAACATTATCCATCATTTTCAATTGTGGTTTTCCAATTAAATCAGGGCATAACCTATTTGACAATTAGCATGCGATGATGTCTGTCCCTAGTGGTAAATAAATATCAGTTTGACTTTGGTACGATGAAAGCTTTTTATTTTTTAACTGTTGAGGCACGCATGTGTCGGGAACCAGGCTGACACCAAATACTTCTTACTGGAATACATGTCCCACTCACTGAATGGAAATCTAGTGTGGGGTGTTTTCTGTGGGCGAAATTCAATACAAAGGAAGGGGAAAAGGGGCCAATATTGTAAGAGACTTTGAGCTGCACCAAAAATACTCCATGTTAGCAACTGCAACGGCAATGCAGAGTGCTGAATGACACAGGGTGGCAGCACAGATCAGCAATACTGGCTTCTGCCCATTGAAAGGATATTAAACCCCCTGCGTCCTCCTCGCAGAAATTTGTGATTTTTATTGAGGGTGTTTTGTTTGTGCATTATTGTCACCACGTGATCGTTCTCCTTAAAGGTCGTTCACCTTAAATTGGATTGAAGTCAAGCTGATCTCCTATGGCTGGGTCTAGCTCTAAATGAAATCGTTAGTGGGTGAAGAAACAAGCTCCTAGAGAATGCTTGTTCTGGAGAGGGTAAAGTTAAACATCCCAGGAGAAATCCTGATGTTGAAATCAAATGAGTGGTTTGACTGTAATGGGACCAAGATTTCAATGCGAGGCTGGGATTTTCAGTAGATGAAAGGAAAGGACAGTAAGATTCAGGCATTTAAATCATTTTGTAATTTAGGTTTGAAGGCAGTGGTCTAACTTGTTTGAAAATCCTAATCCCAAATCCCCATTCGGTCACTTGCCTAACTGACCTGGTCTGTAGGGGTTTTGCATGTGTGCACTCCCTGTTGATTTAATGCGAATAGCTTGAGGAAGCGTGTAACGTTAGCTTTAGTCAACATTATTGCTGGAATTTATATACTTTAAAGGGTTTCAATTTATAAATTTGATATACTGTTTTCCTCTCCTTGTATTCTTGTTGTGTAATGATAGCCACAAGGTAAAATGAAGCTATCATTTCCAGCAAAAGTCAACTTACTATTTATTTCTGCATAGCTAAATTCAGGTTAATTTCTCTGTTCATGTCAGCTGCCTCGTGTGTCTGGGTTTCCAGCCCGCAAAGGCTTATGTGGCTTCTTAACTTTAAGCATGCCAGTTTTTCCATTACAGTCACATGAAATTAGTTCCATGTTTAAAGTGCATGTTAGCAGCATCAAGGACCTTAGGTAATACACTGTGCGACAGTGCACGTTCTCTAAATTCTGTGGCTCAGTAGGGAGTAATAAATGAATGATGACCTTGCGTTAATGACCTTGCATTTTCATGTCACAGTATCAGCATTGCTTTAATTTAATCCATTGTATTTATTTTCTCAGGAACAAAAATCTCATTTAATAGTAATCTCGAAAAAGAAAAAAAAGGGGTTTTCTTTCATTCGCTTAGTCATTTGTTCTTCTTTTATGCGCATTCAGCTCTTGTCCATCCTGAAAGACTCTATGGTAACTGGAGATACAATGAAATTATGATATCTCAAGAGAAGAGAGGCTGAAATCTGAACAAATGAGAGAAGAAAGGATTTTTAGCCACTGTTCACAACTCTTTTCACTCGTTTTGACTGACATCTGAGCAGCAGTGTATACTAAACATTATATGAGAAAATAGCTTTTACTTTCTTGATATAGCTAGCATTGAAAATAGGTGCTTTTTAACACATTTTATGTCTTGTCTTTTGAATTAAAAAACAAAACACTTCACCCGTCCTTTAAATGCTGCAGTGAAGATAAAGGTCAAACGCTTTATCTTCATATGTAGATGATTACAATAATCTCCTTACACATTCCCTTCTAAAAGCTGACTTTTCAGTGCCCTCCATATCTTTCTTGCAGTCCTTCTTTGCTTCTGGACATCCTCGTTTCATTCCCATTTACTGGGAATGCATATAAGCACTCTGCTTTGGTCCAAATGACTGCACACTGCACCCGATATCATTAGATACAGCGAAGATAAATGAAAAAGAAGTTAGCTATAAGCAGGAAGAATTCTGCGACGAGTTGAGACAATCTGTGTCAATGTCAAAAGGAGGAAGGACATTTGCACAGCATACATTATGCAGCTCTAAACACTTTCTTGAATATCCATTCTGAGCACATAGTCCTTACGATAGGGGTTGTAAGGGGATTTTTAACTTTTATTCCTCAGGGCTCCATCCGGCAATGTGGTGTTGAAACGCTGCAGCTCCTTCTGAAATCATGAAAGCGGGGGCAAAATATTAGCTGATTTAAATGACTGTAGATCCACTGAAGTCTTTCTGCTTATTTCAGTAACAGTTTACACCAGCAAAAATCCTAGTGCTTAGAAGAAAGAACTTACCACTTCCAGAAGTTGCTCAACCAGATCAGACCAGCTGACATCAACAGCACTATGAAACTTTTCCCCAAGGGACAGCTGGGATTTCATACATCTTGGGTATCTGTAGGAATTCTGGTGCTCAGAAAGCAAGCTGCATAAGTCGAAGAGGGAGAAAAACCTGAGCAGTAACTACTTTGCTAGTAATAATAAGGTGGCAATAACATTTGAAGGTCTAATCCTGTCATATTCTGGTGTTCTCAGATTAGACAGTAAATGAATTTTTAAAATAGCCAAGATGTCTAGAGATAATTGCAACCAAATTGTCCCCAGTATTTTTTTTTTAAAGAATGGTTGATCATAAAAAAATTCCTCCAAAATAGGCCCAGCTATATTATCTCACCTCCAAGTAAAAGTACCCAAGATGATTCCAACAGCACATCTGAGCACCGAGAATTCATATGGAGATGTGAGGTATAATGGATAATCTGACAAATGCAACTATTATGGCTTGAGCACACCACCAAAATAGATCCCTGCCTTCTGGAAAGTAACAGTACATTTTAGAATAGCCCAGACTCAATTCATATTGATCCCCATAAAGAATAATGACCAACCACACTGTTTCAGTAGAATTAATCCAATCTGTTTCCCTACTTCCCTTGTTGAACCCTCAAGAGAGAATTATAGATTTCTTGTACTGTTATGCTCATTCACTTACTATGAGGCAATGACCTACTTTCTGTTTAACACAGTGAACACGGGACTCTGAATGTAGGAACATACAGCATGAGGCTTATGCATATAGTGTTGTGATCGTCAGAGATAAAATCTGACATCCAATAAATCTTTGATCTCGGAAGGAAATGGTGCTTATTTGCATCTAAGTACTTGCGAGCAATTGCAGGTAATCCAAATGGAGAATCAAAGACAGAGAAGCTTTTTGTGGGTAATTCACATTTAAAAATTCTAGGCAAAAAGCAGTTTGGGTTTGATTTGCTCGGAGAAGCGTGGGCACTGAATTTGCACAAGTTTACAGGAACGGCTTCTTTCCAATTCCCTGTGACCTTGCCTTTGGTCATTGCAAAAGAAACGCTAATTAATGGAGCGTAAAGTGGTATTTATTTGTTCCTTGTAAGTCTGTTACTTGAGAAGGATGCAACCTGGAGGGGATGTTGATATCGGTTATTAGAAAAAGCAAATAACATGTCTCCTCAAATGTTACAACCTTGCACATGTATGGGAAAGAATGGAAAGGCAGGTAATGAATAACAGAAAGGTTTGGCTCGAAGGCTCGTGAACTGCAATGTAAACATCACACCTCAGAATTACAGGCATATCAGCAATATGGTCGACCCATGGTATACTGGGCTTTATGTCGTGACTGCTTTGGGACAGGGCAAGGCTGTGATAATCTTGCATGGTTTCTATGCCAAGAAGAAAACCGATTTGCTTGAAGTGGGGAAAATTAGATGATCCCACTGTCAATGAGTGATGTCCTTCATGTGAAGGCAGGAAGGAGCAAAAAAATCAAAAATGGATTTTTGAGATTTGAAAACTTGACTCGAAGAAAACCAGCTGCAAAAATTCTCTGCAAATGGAATTTTCACTGGCAGTTTTTGTTTTTGTTTTTTTTTTTTTTTTTTTTTAATTTAAATGACTGGCTTTTTATAGGAAGGTCATTTTAAAATAAAAATCACTGTTTTGCTCAGAAGCACTGGGCAATACTTTATGACATGGACAGGACTTTCCATTTTCTTCTAATTTAGATTCCTCTGAATGAATGCAGACTGTGGTACATACAGATTTTTACTGAATTCATATTGCAAGGCAGATTTTCATATTTTTCTTTTCAGTCATCATTCCTCCAGTGTCTTCGTAAGTTTTCTGGTGAAACTGGGTGTTGCTCACTATAGATAAAGTTGTCAGGCTGGCTCTAGGTGCGTAATTAGGACTTATCTACATGAGAACATTTAGCCAAAGAGAGAGTTTAGCTGCTTGTCCTGGTGTGCATGTCCCAGTTTTCTACTATTGTAAGCTTGTGAATCATGGCTGCTCGACAGCGGATGTATATAAAAAATGTATGTTAGAAGTTCCTTTATTTTCTACTGTAATTGTTTGAGAAATGTAACTTATTTTCATCCACACAAAAAGAAATTAACTACAAAAATGGAAGGAAAAATAACTTTGTTTTTTATGTAGTCTTATGGTGAACTTAAAATATCAACAAAAAATTACGTTTTTACAATTTCTGGAATCTTTTAAAAAGAAATTTTATTTTCTTTAAATTGCTTCCTTTCTCATGTATAATAAAAATGAAGTTTTCTTCTGAAAATGAAAAAAACTTCCACATTACTGAAAAGCGATACTACCCAAAGACATTTTCAGTGTCAGATCCTCAGATTTACTTTTAATGTGTGTATATGACAGCGCATTTTTAAAAATTCAGAGCTATGCCTCCATAGCTGCTACTTGCCCTGTATTATATGACAACCAAACCTTTTACAGTGCATCGAAAGACATGATCACTAGTCATTACTGACGTGCCAAGTTTCAAATACAAGTTTATCTGGTTTTTGAATGATCTCTCTGGTGTGAAAGATGCTCATATCACTATTTTTTGCAGTTCAGAAGAAGGATGGTTTTTCACCTTCTCATAATTCAAAATACCTAGCCAACTTTACTCATGCCGTAAAAGTTAATTAGCAGCTATTATAACATTCCTTTTAGTTTCTGACAAACCGTATGTATATAATTATAGTTTTACATCCTTTCATTCAGCGCATTGCATCATCTGAACCTGCATGGTATATGAGAATTATTGTCTCTGTGTTTTCTAGCGATATTAATGTTCAAAGTCACAGAGAAATGTCCTTCATATAAAGAAGTTTAATCCTAGACTAATTAGGTTCTTCTTTCATCTTCACTCACAAGACGGAAAAGGGGGAAAAAAAATCCAAACCACTAAAAACGTACAGTCGTTGAGTAAGTCTTTCCATGATGACTGTAAGTGAACAGATAGACCGCAAACTTTTTGAAACAGTCAAAAGAAATCCTTTCATGTGGTCTGGATCTCAGAAACCATGTTTGAAAATATGTCATGTATGAAATGAAAAATGTTGGAAGTAAGACTGCTACACTCCAGCAGCTCTGTTCGTAGTGCTTTCTAGGTTGATTGAAAACAATCAGCTGGAAAGACCTGCGTACACGGGGAAATGACACAAGTGGCCCTTACTAAGATGTGTAATTTTCCTCTTATTATGCTAATTAAAGAAAATTGCCTTCAATAATACAAAATGATATATCTATATTGGTTCAATTTAACTAATGTTCCATAGCTGCATAGGCAATCCCTGAAAGCAAATAAAAAGATATTCAGCTAGAATTTACAGAGAATGTTCAAGCAACTCTCCAAAAGGAGGGCTGAGGTTTACGGTTTCCCCACTACAGGTCCTGCTTTGTGCTGTTCAAGAGATTTTCTACTTTCTTTTTATAATTTTACAACAATTACTGACTCTCCTGATAAATCTGATTTGGTGGAGAGAATATTGCAAAGTGACAAATGCTATCTTTCTCCTTTGACAAAGAGAAAGCCCATGTTTTTCATAAGAATGATGTAATTTCACTTCCAAAGAACAAATTCAAATAAAAATAAAATCTCTTTTAGGTTTGTTGCAAGCCACTCAAGATTCAATGAGTATCTTTTAAGTTAACATTAATAGAATTTCAATGTAAGCTGCCTTAACCCTGATTTAAAACGAGTAAAATAAGTTATGCTGCAACTACATTATGCAATGTGGAAAATATAATGGCTGTGGTCAGAACCATAGTTTTATATTTCCTGATTCACTTCCAAACTCTTATTATATCTTTGTGATTTACTTTCATGTCATTTCCATTTGTTTTAGGAGACCAGGAAACAAAGCAAAATGTATGGTTACTGAAGTGTTCCCATTTATTTTGAGCATAGAATCATTCTTTAAGTCGAATGTAACTTCACTGATTGCCATGTTCACAGTTTATGTTCCAGTGGTAACTATGAGACAACAACATTTTCCAAGTGCTACTGCAGAATACTATCCTTTTCCATCTGAATGTGGGGGTTTGTGAACTTATACAAAAAAGGGTGCAGTACCAAGTTTGTTGGTGCTGTATGGTGACCTGGTAACCATTGCAGTGTAATTTGGCTATCTATGGGTGTGTTAAGTAGAGGTGTGTTAAGTTTGGCAACCATAAAGCTTATACCGTTTAAGGGAGGATTCATTTCTTTACTACATGTTAGTGTTTTCCTGGCACTATGCACAGGAGCCTTAAAAACACCTACTGCCACCTAATGAACTACAGCGATAAAGTAATGACACTATTGTTGTTAACAGTCCCAGAACAACTGCCGAGAGAAGTTAAAAGTTAGGCTTTAGCTTGTGAACTGAAGCCCATGTGGGCAGTAGAAGGACTCCCAGCGATCCCAGCTCGGGAGTTGAGCCCATCATCTACAGCAGCAGAGGTACCTTCTGTGTTCTTTGACACTTGGAAAAGATTCAGTTTCCAATCCTCTTAAAACTTAACTTGTTCTGCTTAGGTTGCCAACAGGTCTGCCACTAAGCACCAGTTACAGAGTGGTTTCCTGTTCAAGGAATGAGGTACAAGGTGTCAATGAATTTCATAACCAGCCCTCGAGAGGTTACACTTTGATTAGGTTTTAACTGGTAATCAAAGTTGAAAGATTCTGCCCACCTCTGAGCAACTTGTATTTTAAGTTAAATGAATATTTGGAAGCTTAATTTAAAGCACAGCGGCAGCAGGATGAATGAATGAATTTATTTTGTAGTGTTGGCACAAAAAAAAGGAAACTGGACAAAGTGAAACATTTCAGCTTTGCTGGCAAGAGATTTGCAAAGGAAGACCATGTTTTGAAGTAGTCTGACTTTTAACTAATGCATGTAAACTGTATCTTGGGTTCCAGTCAGTTCATCTGATTTTTCAAGCAACAGAGCTTTTGGTAAAATCTCCTATTTCTCAGAAGTAGCTGGAATTCATGCTTTGTTTTCTGACTGTACTCTCATTGAAGCTTTATCTGTTTACATTTCTATACCAGCATTTATGTTTTTTTTTGTGACCATACTGTCAAAACACTTCACAAGATTTAATTTTACACTTAGAGTGCTCATATTAGGAATCTTTTTTCAAAATTTTGCAAATGTATTATCATAATACAGAATAACAATTCTCCAAGGTCACCCATCTTGTGAAAACATAAATTTCAAGATTATATCACCTGCCACTCCCACTCCCTGCCTGCGTCATTCCTACTTCAAATAATTTATGGATTGTGATTCTTCTTTTTTTCTTTTTCCTGAGCAACATTAAAAACCTTTTAGAAATTGGTGATGGAACAACAGGTTCCTTTTCCTGCTCTGTTTACTTCTAAGCAGAAGAGAGAAGAGGGCAGAAGAGCCAAATACCAGAACAAAGGCTGCTGGCTAATCCCAGGAGTGGATCCAAACCGCTATTATGAATATACACCCTGTCCAGTCAACCCTACGTACTGGTAATAGATGCTGTTCTCTTTTGGGAACAAGTCACTGTGCTATTCTGGCTGCTCATGGCTTGGACTGGCATACGCTTCGCTGCGTGAAAAACTGGGTGGAAGGCCGGGCCCAGAGAGTCGTGGTGAAAGGAGTTAAATCCATTTGGCAGCCATCACAAGTGGTGTTCCCCAGGGTTCCGTATTGGGGCCTGTTATCTTTTAATATCTTTTATCAACAATCTGGACAGGGGGGTTGAGTGCACCCTCAGTAAGTTTGCCAATAACACCAAGTTGGGTGGAGGTGTTGATCTGCTTGAGGGTAGGATGGCTCTCCAGACGGATCTGGGCAGGCTGGACCGATGGGCCGAGGCCAATGGTATGAAGTACAACAAGGGCAAGTGCCGGGTCCTGCACGTGGGGCACAACAACCCCACGTAGCGCTACAGGCTTCTGGCGGGGGGG
>VZSZ01005667.1:824025-875409 GCA_013398815.1 Ibidorhyncha struthersii
GAGCACAAGTCTGATGAGGAGTAGCTGAGGGAACTGGGGTGGTTTAGCCTGGAGAAGAGGAGGCTGAGGGGAGACCTTATCACTCTCTACAACTACCTGAAGGGAGGCTGTAGCGAGATGGGGGCTGGTCTCTTTTCCCAAGTAGCAAGTGATAGGACAAGAGGAAAAGGCCTCAAGTTGCTCCAGGAGAGGTTTAGATTGAATATTAGGAAAAATTTCTGCACTGAAAGAGTTATCAAGCATTGGAATGGGCTACCAAGGAGGGTGGTGGAGTCACCATCCCTGGAGGTATTTAAAATATGTGTAGATGTAGCGCTGTGGGACATGGTTTAGTGGTAACTTGGCAGTGCTAGGTTAATGGTTGGACTCGATGATCTTAAAGGCCTCTTCCAACCAAAACAATTCTATGATTCTGTGATCCTCCAATTTCTCCAGCTTGCTTAGCCCCATCTCTGCCTGATCCATTCAGACTGCCTGAGGGAAATGTTTTGCACCACATGTATCTACGCTTTTCACTTTTGCAGCACTCTAGGCATCCAGTTAATCTCATGCATTGATACGTAGTGAACAGGTGAATCTGGGTCTGACGTTGGGTTGAGGCCATACTCATCTGACCATATAGATGGCTAAGGAGGGAGAGAGGAGAGGAGGCATAAACTGTAGCCCTGAACCGCTGTGTAGTTCTTTGGGAGAGAAAGCTAAGCCCAGGGGACAGGTGGAACGTGCACAGTTCTGCAAAGCCTCAAAAGGGAGTGTGCTTACATGTGTGTTTGTCTGGGGCTAACCTTGGTCTTCGCCCATGGTCAGGCCTGTAAGGCATAAACAGACCTCGGGATCTGAACAAAGCCATGAGTGTACAGATTGAAGGGAATGTGCAAGAAAAAAATCAGTCATGAGATACAGCATAGTAATACCATTTATCCATAATCTGTGGAGTTGATTCTACTTCTTGTGTTGTAAATTCTGCCAAAAATAAACTGCTCCAATGAGAGAAAAAAGAAAAGGATACAGAAATTAAAAGCAAGGCAGCAAAGATTCATAAGAGGTCTTTTTGTGTTGAAAGAATTAAATGATATTATAGTGACTTTTAGGTCAAGTGGTGCAAGCTTACCAGTGTTTCCCTCAGAAGAGATCCACCTAATCTCTTACAAAATTTATTTTTAAGATTTCTCTAGGTTACCCTTCTTTAACTTCGTTTGGTGTAAAAACTAGTTCTGATACATACCATGACGACAAAGAGATATCAAGAGAGAAAAACCTGTGCTCTTTAGCAAGATGATAGAAATTCATTATTCACAGCTGCATACACACATGATTTTGAGTTCTAACAGCCAGCAATTAGTTTAAACAGTAATACCACCAAGGGAAGCATAACTTAGTTAAAATTTACATTTAAATGAGATCATTTGGAGAAATCAAATGCAGAACAATCTGTTATTTTTATATAACATTTCATAGTAGATTTTCTTAGTAAGGTATTCCTCACAATATAGTTTTATTACTTGCTGGTCTGAAATTACCATGATACATTTGTACGTGTAGGGAAAAAAAGTCTCACCATTTGTTCATTAACAACCTGATGCAGAAAATTATCTCTGTACAGGAAAGCATATTAACCAAATTTAACTTAAAACTCGTGTTTGGCCCTGCTGAAAGCTAAACACGTACTTAAGTGTTTTTCTGGGCATGAATTGAAATTCTAAATGCATTTGCTTGCTTTCTTCAATCATATTCTCAACCTACAGTGACAGAAAGTGTTTCTGTTATGAAGCTCTTTGAATTCGTCAGCTATTTTTAATTCTTGTAACCAGTTAAAAAACAATGATACATGATCCTATAGTAAGACTTTGTGGAGACTTTTATGCCAGATAGAAATCTCTTAATTGTGAACTCTGAAATAAGAACAGAATGAAAATAAGATCTTCCTTGTTCTGGGAAGCTCCTGCATTTCAGCCTTTTTTTAAATCTGTTTTTTTTGGCCATTATTATAGTTAAAATTTTCCACAGAATAAAAGCATTCTAAATAGAAATTCTTCACATTCTGAAGTGAAAATAAGTCCATTCAGTTTTCTTTTGTTGTTAAGCATTGAACTGCATCTGCCAATGAAGAGGGAGTATTTCATAGGGTTTCTGGAGTCTCTTTTTCCCATTTTCCTCTATAGCTGGGCTTCCTGTCTGGATTTTGTAACATAGAATATGTAATTTTTAGGGTCTCTGGAGAGTAACTGTCTCTCCTCTGTGACAAAACACAACTCCCGGCTATTAGCTTAAATAGGATCCAGGCAAGGAGCAGGGGAAAGCTCTAGGGGCGTAGCACTCGGGAAAAATACCTTCCAAAAAGATTGGCAGAATAGGACCCATAACTCTGGACTACCTGGGGAGCACTGCCACCCAGCCTGGGGAGAGAAGCCGTGCGTGTGCCGGGGACTGTTTGTTGGAGTGTCTGCGTGATGGTGTGCCTGAGCTGGTGGGTAGTGAGGGCAGCCTGCAGGCAGCGCACGGAGGCACCAACAGGAACGTGGCTTCTGCAGTTTGTTGTCAAAAATATCATCAGCCCGGACTGTATCTCCCACTGGAAGCTCTGCAAGTGTCGCATCGCTGTTCATGAGCCACTTTTCTGCTAAATAAACTGAGGAACTCTATGACAGAGTGGACCCATAATGGATGACTTCATTATCCATTCAGCACCTAGGATGGGAGTGTGTTTTGTATAGGACGCAGAGTAAGATGGGTCCGTGACAGAAAGCGTTTATATAAAGACATGACGGTACAGCTAATAATGAAAAGCAGTTGCATACGCAGAATAAGAAGGTCCAGAACACAAAGGTATCTGAACTGCATTTATATTAATAGTGAAGAGCTCTGTAACCTATTAATTATGGAAGAACCTCCCCTTTCATTTCTTATTTTTATCACTATTATTTCTTATTTTACTCCCTTTTTGTTCCATTGACTTACTTCAGTGGTTTATAATACATCAGCGGCATGGCATTCTCTGACTAAAGGCTAAATTGGGCTCTTTGAGCTTTCCTCTCACCACTAGACAATGCTAATAAAACCTCTCTTGAAAAGCATGAGGTAAACCTATTCTGAGCTGGGTAGTTGGATGGGGATCAGTCAGGACTGTGCCAGCGAAAAAGTTAAAAAACATAACAGTGAATGGTCAAGGCCAAAAATGATGTAAATTAATGAAAACTTGGCCATCCTCAAACCCGAAACCCAGACTCATCATTCATTCCAGATCACTGCTGCGAGCTCCACTGTAATAAAACAGAGTTTTAAACAGTCTCGTTTTGACATGTTTATGCATTTGTGATGCACTCGAGTCTCTCTCTGAAAACGACCCTCGCCAATGTCAGCAGACAGAGAGACCAGGAGTGGGATAGGCGTGGAGGCTCTCGCCTCTTATGGTCATCTGTCTGCCCTGGTCAAGAGGGAGCAGAGCATCAGAGGGAGCCAGCTCTGATACCGCTTGTGCTGGCCTCTTTCTTTGGTCTCCTCTGTACCCAGCCGTGCCACTTACAGAAAGCACTAAAATTCATGGTTAAAAATGTCCCTCTGAGGAATTTTAACAGCTGACAAAAAAGGTCAAAGAGATATCATTTGTTGAATTGAGAAATTTCTTTTAATTACCAAGTCAGTCTTTCTCGCAACCTCTTAAATGTATGGTTTCAATGTTTATTTTCTTTCTTTTGGACAGGTCCTTCTGTAGAACCACAGCCTTTCGCTCTTTGTTGGAGGTAGAGTGACATTTTGTCAGATATTATTGTAACAGTTGCCAACAGTTTTAGCTCAGAGTTAGCAGAAATTTCGATAACTTCTCAGGCTTTAGCATTTTCTTTATGCACCACAGACATATTATGGAACCAGGCGGTCAGGCTGGGTGGAGTTACAGTGTGATAAATATTTGGCTACTTGTCTTGATCAGTTGATACCAACTGAACAAACTCATAAGTGTGAAAATGCTGCAGGATGGATGATTCATTCTGTTTTGGGGGCCCGACAGCCTCTTGGCTTTAACAGGGTTTGGATCAGACCCTGAGCTTCCAGCAGACCTTCAGATAGTCCTTCTGCTGAGCATCTGCGGCAGGGAGTGGGCGAGTTAAATTAGAATTAACTCCTTGCTATGAGGGAATTTTACTGCAGATTGTTCATGTGAAAAAAAAATCATGTGAAATGGCTACACAAGGACGGCCTTTTTTAGAGTTGAGCTTTCTTCATTATGTCATATATACAAAAAGCAGGCTTTCCGCTGCACTCTCGCAGCTGGCAAGCCCCTCGCCAGTGGATCCAAACAGGACTTGAACTTGCAGCCCCTGAATCTGCAAGCAAGGGTACATGTGACTATCTTTAACTTCTCCCATACTGAAGTATATTGACACCACCTGACTTCGAGAGAAACCTGATCTTTGCAGGGTGTGCATACACTGATTCCTCGCACACAAACACCTGCCTGCCTTGCACAAGCAGAACTATTTGGCTTTATACGAGCGGTAGACAAGCTAAACGTAGGCTAGACCTGTAGTTTCAAGAATTCATACCCATCAGAGTTGACATGATACAAAGGTATGTTTGAATCATTGCACTTGATTTCGATAATATGACCATTGTTGTCTGTAAGGGATAAATCATTCTTCCCATCTCCAGAAACAGACTTGAATTTTTCATCATTTTTTAAAAAACTTAACCTGAAACTGCAGAAGGAATCACTTTTAGGGTGTTTCCCATTTTGAAGAACTTTCAAGAATAAAAGTATCCTGCTGTAATATTTTTAAAGCAAAATGAAACAAACTTTCTTCAGTTGTTTAAATGGAGAATGAAATTTGTGCAGCTGCCTGATTCTTAAAAATTGCCAAAATTTTGCCTCTTTGTCCTGTAACGGAAAGGAAGATTTTCAGGTCTCGATTGGAAATCTTCTGAATTCATACAGTGTTGACATTTTTTTTTTTTTTTTGCCTTTCAGCACTCTCGCTTCTTAGATCTTCTATAATCATGGAGCAAAACTCAGTATGCATTACATCAGACTTTGGAAAATGAGCTATATATGTCAAGTAAGTGCCATTGCAATGCAGAAGGGTACTACTTTTCCACTATCCTTCACTAGCAGTTTTAAGAAATTGGCCCTATCATCTCCACTGTCACTGGGCACAAAGTTCGTGTTTGTCTTTTCTCAGTCAAAGCTACTGCACTGCGTTACTGCCTGGACAGACGCTGGGTAGATACTGCTGGCTAATCCAGCTGTGCTGACTGTAGTGCAGGTGAACAGAGCAGGAGGGAAAAGGTTTTTCCTTCTCTGGGAAATGATGCCCTGTCTTCAGCAGACTACAACGGTATTCGTGCCTAGGTTAAGGCAGGGATGCCCAAATGGCTCAGAAGTGAGCAGGGACAGGCAGAACCCATTGATCTGTCCTTCTGGTTTAAACAAGATTGTGAATAAATGCAGATATGGTCTTAACTTGTCTTCTTTAAGGGAACTTTGTTCTACCTGAACTCTCCCAGGGTTGTATGGAAACACCAGGATCAATGCCAGGCTGTGTACTCACGGCAGTTCCTGAGCTCATTTCTGCTTCAGCAAATAAGAACTTGGTGCAACGCGGCGGATGCTCTGACACGGAGTGTCTTGCTGAATGGTAATTGAAGCTGAAATTAACTCATGTGAGATTATGTTTCTCACTCCTGGTTTTGCTTCTATCTATTTGAAGTGTAAAATAAACTGGACATGTTCATAAAAAGTTTCAGCTAATGCTTGTTGTATCTTGGCTCTCAATTTTTGTGTGTGTTGATCAAATACAGACAGATGGAAGCTACTGGTGATTTAAGACATTAATGCAGCCAAGGATTGTGCTATCACTGTAAACCATATTATAATCCATGTTTCATATGGAAGCTGAGATTCTAGACTGAATTACAGTTTTTATGTTCAAATACAGTGCATTCACTGTCATTTATAATGTAAAAGGACAACTGCAGAGTAAGAAAATAAATAAATATATGGCATTACTTGTAGGAAACTAGAATATTTATCTATTTCAGTTCGAAAAGGTGTCTCAGGCTGTGATTTAAGAGGGAAATGATTGCAATAAATCAAATGAAGCAGGGGCCTAGATTAAAGATGAGAAAGCTAGCATAGCCAAGATAAATGCGTTTGAGTAAAGTTACTTATTTGTGATATTTGCAAGGCTGGGTTCAGCAGCTGGTTTAAGACCCATCCTTAATTTCCCTGGTAACAGAACAGACTTATAGGCACCATGTTGCTTGCTCAATAATATCATGAACATTTTATTTTAACTAGAATTCTGTCATATTAATGTTTATTCTATAAAAAACAATATGGAAAAATCCATTTCAGTGCCTGGAACATGCTGAGGTGTAGCATGAACTGGCAAATCTTTGTAGCCACAATTCTAACTAAACTGTTTTATTGACCTATGGCCATAGGACTCATAATGCCCCCAGGTAAGTCAAATGTATTGTAAGTGCACACGTACATATATATATTTAGATCTGTATATATTTAAATCTGCACGTAAGGGGTTTTGTATACTTGTCTGTATTTATATATGTATAATAACAACAATATGAATTTTTTAACCTATTCATTTTCTTTCATGGGGCCTTTGTCTCAAAGAACATATTTTGTTAATAGTATTTTCTGTCCTTGGTCTCACTGAAGAGGTTAAAAAACCCACAGAATGTTGTAATTTTATTTTTTTTGTAAGCTTCAGCCATTTTATCTGATTTAAGTATTTTAAAATTATTTCATTTTTCATCTTCAGGTATACAATGAATAGAGCAGTGGAGAAACTCATAACATAAATTGAAAACACTTGGATAAAAAAGACAAGTAAGGGAATGTGATAAAAATATGCAAAATAATAAACAGTATAGAAGAGGTAGATCAGGAGCATCTGTTCTCCCTGTCTCATAACACAAGAGTATGGGGACTTTTATGAAATAAAAAGGTGGTAAATTCAAAATAGATAAAAGAAATATATTGTTGTATAGAGCAGGTAAATATTAAAACTTCTTGCAAAGAAGGCTGTTAAGGCTGAAGACTTAGTAAAATTGAAGGTAGCTGGATGTTTATGTCGTTTCCAAGAATATCCCCATTTACAATAGTGAATGGTAATATAAATTCAGAAATATTTAATAAGCTTCGTGCCAAGGGTTTATAACAATCTTTAGCTGTCATGACTCTAGACTGTCTGGCAGGGATTATGATGTTTTTCGTATGTCCACCAACTTTTGGTGATTCCCTGGGAAAGGGCTGCAAATGAGGCTGATGTTCCTATGAGAAGAAATGCTCTTTCCTTACAGTATTGATATTCAAAAGTGTTTCCTTGTATTCCTCAGAGGAGCTTGGTATAAAAATGTAAAGTTTTATAGAACTCATGGGCTGAGATTACAAGCAGGTACAGAGTCCGAGAGGAGCCATTATCTCTACACCTAATGCTTTTCCTCACCACTGAGGACCTGGGTGGGTAGTGAACTAGAAAGGGCTGAGCTTTCACTCGTCCCTGTTCCCCGGGAGGTGATTATAACTGATATAACCTGACTCATGATGATGAGTCTTGTGGTGCAGCTGAGATAAGGGTACAGCAGGATAGATTTACTTAGGCACCTTTGAAGGAGGAAAAAAATGTAGAGCGTAAACTGGGGTAAGTCACAGAAATGTACTGAAATACACAGATCATGAATCATGCATTTTCAAAGATATGACCAAATAAAAAAAAAAAATCTAGCCTCTGCGGATTAAAAAAAAAATTCAAGGAAGACGGTTTATAGATTTATAAAATTATAATAATTTAGCAGTGGGAGGAAATGGAGGTTTGGATTCGCAAAGAAGTGCAGAGGGATTAGTCAGATCCTATTCATTTTAATTAACAGATGAATTATTTCCCTCTCTTATCAGTACTAAGACTTACATGATGTTTTAAATGGACAGTTTATACTATTCCAGCCCTGGCAGTGTTCCCCGTGCCTCTGGGCACTTGACTGACTGCTGTGCTTGAGCTTCACACACTTGGCTCACATGCATTAAGCACCTTGGATGGGATTCATCTAACTAGATGTAAGCATCTACCTTGGACATAAACAGTATGGATATTGACAAGTAGAGAACATAGAGCCTACCTTCTCCGTCTGAGTCTGCTCCTGTACTAATGTGACTTTTTGACTCATACCTTCGGGAAGTGCTCATTGTCTGCTATTTCTTCACTAGGAACAAGCACCATTCCCAAACCAGTCATTCACAACTTTTGCCTAGAGCAATAAAACACTTCAAAGCATTTTCTTGCCTTATTGCCCAGAATTTTCTTTAAGCATTGGAACAATAGATGGAGAGACCTTCAGGAGCTCATGAATCACTTCTAAATATGACTCTTCTCCACACCACAATCTCTTCCTCTTTGTCCCTCTCTCTTTACTAAATACTGAACTACCAACTTCCCTTCAACAATCCCTTCCCTTCCCTTCCCTTCCCTTCCCTTCCCTTCCCATCCCCTCTTCCCCCTCTTCCCCCTCTTCCTCCCTTCCTTTCCTCCTGTTTCCTTTTCTCCTTCTCCTTCCCCTTCCCCTATCATGCTGTAGAATGGCTCATCACTCACTTTGTCACAGCGATTTCCTAAGCAGTTGATATCACCACCTGTTAATCTAAGCCAGGTCTTCAGACTTGAAATATTGGTGCGTTCCTGGTCTGTAGGCACTGCTTTGTCCCAAAGTGTTTATTATAAACAGATGATAATTAAGATTCAGAGGATAATTAAGGTTTAATGACCATTCGTTATTATCCATGTGCCAGATGCAAATTTATTTCCAGTGGAGTGAAGTCAATATAGAGTGAAAGGCAGCAGGGATGGGAAAGAAACACCTCATTTATCACGACATAGTGAAAAATCCCCAGTATCAAGTTGTACATAGTGAGGTCACTTATTACTCCCTTGTTTGACTAACCTGTAAGCAAACAAGCGCAAGTCTGACATTATGTGTAGACTAATTATTATTTAAAACCTTTTGTCTGTTCTCTGTGTTCATGATTTTTCTCAACTTTTCTGGATTATGAAAAAACATTGTTATCTCCCAAATAGACCCAATTCAACAATTCAACTTGAGAACTGAGCAAAAACCTTGACTTCTAAAGGGATGGTCATCCTACAGCTGGACATATTTTTTACAAATACCAAAATTAGTCTTCAAACCTTTCATTCCTCCCACACTAACGTATGCCGGAACATATGCAGACTCTTTGCTGAGCCTCTCACTTCAGTTCCTGAGATTTAACCAGAGAGCTTCACTTGATTATTCAAATAAATTTACTCCTTGTTCAACCAAAATTCTTGGGGATCAAGTCTCCAGATAGAGTTCACGTCTAGAGCTCTGGTGCTTCAGCAGATTATGTACTTTAAGACTGGGTGAAATTCTGTCCCAGAGACAATAAGATAAGCCTAGTTCACAATATATTTTGTGAAATCTAAATCCAAGAATGATACCCCAAATGCAAAAAACGTTTGTCCTACAGATCAAACTGTTGACTACAAAAAAAGTGAATGCAGCCTAAGAGAAAATGGGAAAAATCAAATGGGACCGAATAACTTAGCACAAAGGAACATAAAAGGGATGGAAATATTTGTAAAAAAAATAGCATCGGCCTTTGTAGGAGGATGAATGTTTACATGGGTGCTGGGTGCCTGCTTAAATCGCTGCAAGAATTCTTTTCCCACAGCATCTAGAATCAACAACCTGAATGAAAAAGGAGAATTAAAAGGGGCATTTGGTTTCAGAAAACATGTCTGTTCTGGGAAAACATACCATGTCTACAAATGTGGCACCACACTTCAAGTAAAATGGTAATAAGCATAATGATAATCCTATTCTAAAGAACAACCTCTGCATTTTTAACCCTACCTATACTCCCACATTTAACTGCAGTTAAATATAAATATATAATATATGTATAACTTTACAGCTATAGATGCTAGAAGCTCAGATGTACTTAGCAGCAAATTAGTTAAAAGATGTTTATAATTTTTCTAACATGAAACAATTTCCTATCGTAACAAGGTCAAGGGGCTTTGGAGTGGAAGAATTCGCCATTTTTCTCTGAATGAGGAGCTAAGAACACAACTATGACTTTAATAGGATATAAATCTTCAACAAGGGAATGTTTTTTATGTAACCATCACATGCCTTCTGGTTTATTCCAGTCTGTCTTACAAGTTTTCACTGAAATGAGTCAGTTCCAAGTTACGGTAGTTTTCCTCAGGTGTTTTACAGCAATGAGGCTATTTCTTGCACATTAGCATGCAATGGCCGTGTTATAAATTATGATAAAGGTGCTAAAATAATTATTCCGTTTTACAAGCTTAGGTTCACCTCAATGAATATTTTAAAATAGTCAGAGAATGAGATAACATTTGGTTACCATCCAGACAATCTCTCTTGCCCTTCAGACTATGGCCAAATGTTGTTATACTGGTCATGAGTCAGAAACAAAAGGTATTTTTATAGCTTTTAAATTCACGTGAAAGGCCGTCATCTCTCCATAGTCTTTCTCTTTTGAATAGCAATCTTTAAATGTTTTTGGTTTGATTTTAAAGGCAAACACGTATGTCTGAGTAATGATTGTAATAAATTCAGAACGACATTCCTTTTCTTCTTTCTAAGTGGAAGGCGGATGAGGGTTTAGTCAGTGCCTCAGATGAGCTGACCAAGGAAACAGCGACTTACTGGTCTGTGCAATTACACTTAGTGGAAAAGTTCCCAGTTTGAGGGGATCTGGCAGCAGGAGGCAGACGGAGTTTTATGCTGATGATCAAACATGGCAAAGGTTCTGGTACTCGTAAATTCCAGTCACATTATCTCTCCCTGAAAAATGATGCCTTGTTTTGACAGTGTGTCACTAAATACATGCCTCCTAAATGAGGAGCCCGAGCTCTGGAGGAGTGAATACGGGATGGGGATTTGAGGAATGTTAAAGTCTAACGCCTGCTCTACTACTGACCTGTTCTGTGGCCAGAGGCAAGGTCATCAGCTCTCAGCCTCAGTTTCCCCCCTTCCAAACGTTCTCTAATGGTCTAAACTAAACAATTATTACAGATAACAAAAATTGTCCCATAGCAGGGCGGTGTGAGAACGGTTTCAGAGTTCTTTCACTGTGCAAAAAGAAACATGTAGTACCCAATTGTCATTTGCTCCTGGCTTCTTTGAAGGCAGCGAGTCTCAATTTCTGTTTATTTGAGTATTTACATCAGACTAAAGGAAGCAATCAATTTTTTTTGGTATTTGCATACCAAATCTTTAACTGCCGTTAAATGGTTAAACAGCCTGTTGAATGGATAAAGTGCCCGAATGTGATTTGTGGTATATCAGTCATTCCTGTTGTATCAAATTCTAGCTGCTTCTGTATTTTTCAAAGGTTTTATGAGATTTCTGGGTCAGATGCTCAGCTGGTTTCAACTGTCATGGCTCCAATGAAGTCAGTGACAATGTCTTTTAAATTAGACCTGCAGGGCCTGAGGATGACTGCAGCCAACTGCATCAAACTGTCATACTTCACATCATTCCGTATCAAAGCTTAATGCAAATGTTGCTCTCGCACACGATACAGTGCATGGAAGTCAATCAAACCCAGCCAATTTACATCAGCAGATTAGCTTGCCGGCTTCCCATAACCAAACACCCAACGCTCACAGAAACCTCCAAGAAAGAAAAAAAACCCATAAACCGTGTGGGACAGTGAGACCAGCGAGCAGAGGCACGGGCTGGCCCTGCGTGCGGCTGCAGCGTTCGGAGCAGGGGGGCAAGAGGGATTCCTGGGGTTTAGCTCTTTTGCTGTCACTGATTTATTGAGTGACCTTGGAAATCTCTTTGTGCCTTAGTGACCATCTGTAGCACCACTTAAATACCTTGCAAGCTTAATTGCTGCTTCTGAAGCATTGTAAGACCCTTCGGTAAAAGACATTGTGTCTGTTTAATGTCACATTGTTTTATTTGAAACCCGGAAACGTTCAGAATATGAAATGCTGAATGTGAAGCTGTTCAAAACCATATGTCTTATTTCAATAATTCACTGTAAGTTCCTAGGGGAAATACTGTGCAATAAAATCCCACGTTACCCTTCCTCAGATACCGTACTTGTAAATTATCCCAGACGTCTGTAGATGTCAATCTGAGGGCTTGTCTCAAATTCCAGCTGCTTTCGTAATTTTTAAATTAAGGATCTCATCCAACTCCCACTGAAATCAAAGGAAGGACTTCCACTGACTTTACAGGATGCTGAAACTGGCCTAAAAAGAATATTTGGGAACCGCAGACATTAAGAGCCATTCATGCAGCGCCATCGTGTTTCACAACAGAGCAGAGATGCACAATCTCTCCTGAGTCAGTGATACTCAGTTTTTAATGTCAATTAAAAGGTGTTTCGTGTAGAAAGGCTAAAGGTAGAGTGAAATAAAATAAAATTATCTACGCTATTTTGTGAAAAGAGACTCACAGTTAATTTTCATGTGGAATGATGCAGCATATGGTGGCGTAATTCAGCTGGTTATGGCAGGAAACCTTCAGGTCCCAATGGCTAATTTGTTACAGTGAGGCAGCGTGAGTGTGGATCCGATTCATTTTTTAGTTTAAGTACAAAGAAACCTAATCAGCCTCTCACAAAGTGCCCCTGTCAAATGTCAGACTGAAATTCTGCTTTTTTACAGTGTGTTTTATTTATACTTGGGGGCATGTTCCTAATTACAGTTGAGGCAGTAATTTGTAGAGGGTATGTGATTTGAAAAATAGAGCTTTTCGTTCTGTTGACAGAAATATTTGCAAGTGGATGATGATGTCCTCCAGTGTCTGCTCTGAAGTTCGTTTGGTGAATGTCTCTTCCAGGCACTTCCAGGCTCTGTCTGGGGGTTCTCTGAATGGAAATGTTACCCAGTTAGCAGCAGTACAGATGATAACACTGTTTCTGTCCAGCAACAAAATGCTCAGGGACACATTCTCTTCATTAACCCAGTACAACCCCGGCCCCCAGATGATTATGATGTTACAAAGAGATGGTGGAAAGCCACCGTTAACTCCTCATGTCTTTTGAATTTAGTGTTGCAGTACATAAGATGCAGGAGCTACTTTGGAGTCCAGGATAAAAGGTATCTTTACCTACTGATCCCTCGTTAGAGTCTTGCTGCGTCCTGAAAGAATGAGAAGGAAAACTTGGCTGTGGCACACACCAAGGCAAAACTTACGCAAGATGGCATAATTTGAAGATTTGCAAATTTATGGCACTTGTCCCTTTGTATCCCTTAATTTTGTCTAGCCTTGTTCTTCCAGGAAAAAAATATGTTCAGCTTCTCCATGCTATGGCTGAGCTGTTGCTAAGAGCCTAATGCTGTCACATTTGCCTAAACAATTGCAATAAACAGCATTATTAATCGCTACTTTATAAAGGATTTCTAAATCATGAAAAACAGTCTATACGATTCTGCTCTGTTTTATTTGCAATATATTGCCCTTCCTCAGTGCCTGTATTTCTTACTTGCTGTATAGGAATCGCACCTGGCAGACTCCAGAAGACACAGAGTGACCCAGTGCTCTGCTGTTCGGGTTACGTCCAAAGGACCTCAGTGTAGAGTGACGAAAGACAAAGGACAAGACATAACAAGGCTTCTCTTTGCCATCCTTAAAGTATAAAAGCGCTTTAAAGAAGTCAAAAGTGGTCCCCAGAGGATGCTTTATGAGAAGTTGGGCGCAAACAGTCTTACAGCCTGGCTAAGCGCTTACGGAGATTTTAGGGTGTTCAGGGAACGTCACTGAACACTGAACGTCGCAACCTGTCTATGCTTTTTGGGGATCAAAGAAAACAAATCTGTCTTCTACTAAGAAATCTGTCTTCTACTAAAAGCAGACTCTTGTACAGCCCCTGCAGTTGGGCACCAAAAATAAAGCCGCAGCCTGTCCCTGCCCTCTCCCCTTGCCAAAAGTAGCAGAGATCCAGCCCAAGAAATAGGCAACAAAGGAACCAAGTGTTTCTATTGACAGCACTGTAGCTAGACAAGTATTGGGAAGTCTGGTCCAAAGTACAGTGTGTGTCCTAATCTTGCTGCTGATTATTCTTGTTCCTGATTTATTAAATCAGAGGTTATTTTAGGCAAATCCATCTTGTAATCCCAGATCTGTCAGAAGGCTCCAGTCGGGAAGAAGCAGAGGCTAGAAGTAAGTGCTACTTAAGACTACTGGTAGGAGTAATTTCCCTTTTAATATCATATTATAAATCAGGTGGCTGCTATGCCTCAATAGTATAAAAGCTGGAGTAATCAAATTCAAAACAGGATGAAAGCAAAGCATGTTACTTTGCTCTGTCACATGCTGTTTCTATACTATATACTACGGAAGCTGGCAGCGAAAGTAAGAGTACGCTACATTAAATTTTATTTAACATTTGCCTGCAGTGGATTTTCATTTAGAGATCTAGAGATAGCCTCCTATCCATTCATGCATATAGCTCTTATTTACAGTGCTGTGAATGACACAGGTCCCTGCATAACAGAAAGTCTTTTCCAAACAGACCTATAGAAGTGATGCTTTCGGTTGCCTAGAGATAACAGCAACAGAGAGTCCCAGACTTTTCCTACTGGCTTTCTTCAACTTGTCTTTGATTTTCTATTTATTTATTTATTTATTTCCCCCAAATATGTAATCCAGCACAGCCTAGCAGCAGGGACTAAAGCACTCTGACGGCAGGGTTAATCGGGGGCTGGGGCTGGCTGCAGCAGCGTTCCGCTAGGTGACAGTGTGCGCCTCGGAATGCGCGCTGCCGCCTGCGAAATGATGGGAGGCATTGAACCTTGTTAGGACTGTAATCAGCATTTGAAGAAAAATGTCCCCCAGAATAATAACTAGGAAAACTGCATACAAATTACATTGTCTTTTCAGGAAAAAAAAAAAAAAATCCCCTATGAGTTTAAAATGTGCTAAAAATAGAACTTGAATACATATAAAGAACGTGCTGGTTATTATGTCCTCACCTCAGGAGATCCATGCAGTTAACTGAGGGCAGGAACTGAATTCAGATTAGAGAAGAGTATTAAAAGACAACAGGATTTCTCTAGAATTTTTTGAAGGATAAGTTGCTTGAAATTAAGGGGGAGGGGTGGGGGGAAAATCCTTCCACCCTTCCTGGTGGAAGAAGCAGAAAATCAAACAAGATGTAAACACATCTGTCTTGGGGAATATCCAAAGATGGCTACAGGGAGAGATGCACCCCACCACTGTCCCACAAACTGGGCCAGCCAGACTGGAGAGCAGGAAAGGGTATTGGGGAGCTGCAGGTTCTGAGAGGTTTCCCTTCTATCCAGAGAAACCAGCTGTGAAATTAGCCCGTCATACAGCGCAGTTCTGCAGCCTTCTTCTGCAAATCAGAAGGAAGCCAAGATTTAAAATGGGCAAGGTGACCACGCAAACCCACTTAGAAGGAAGCAGCGTCATGTGCTTGAGGGCCAAGGTATAGGAAAATAAACCACTGTGACTCCAAATCGGGAAGACATTTTCACACTGAAGTGTTGATGGAGATGAGTTGTGCTTTTGCTTTCAGCAAGACCACATGGTGTCTTTCCACTGCATGCACTGAAATACCTGACTGAATTAGAGCAAGTGACAGAAGCAAGGTGACAGGATAGAGAGCAGCCTGAGATCCTGCACCCTCCTGGAGCTCGCAGATCTCTGGAAACTATTTGTCACCTCAGTGAAAGAGTCAGTGTCATAAAAATAGCCTTTCTTTACATTAGTCTGCAGGATGATTTCTTCTAAGGTGACTTAATAACATTACTAACGTTTCAAATAGTCCTGTGGCTTCATCAACATCAGCATTTTCTCATCAGTAAATTTAGTCATAGCTTTTTATGCTGGTTTTTTTTTTTTCTTCTTCCCATTTTTTGGCTGCCAATATGAGTATTCTGGGTATGGATGCGATATTCGGGAAGTTGTGCGTGTGCAGTGTGATTGCTGATATCAAGTGTGCTTCCCAAAAGCACCAGATGTGGTTTTAAATCAAGCTGAGCCACCAAGCTTTGGGAAGTGGCTGATATCACAGAGCCTCAGGAAGACTGTGAAGAAGGATGTTGCCAAATGGCACGCGTCCAATTAGCTTCCTCAGTGGCATATTTAGGACAATTAGGGGAGACTTGTGGATATGGGAGACTTGTGGATGTGGATTCCTTTTTTTTTTGCATTTTTCTTTTTTGTATCCAAGAAAGTGTACAACAAGCTATGTGTTCTGGTGAAGTTATATGTTCTGATAGCCATTGTGCCTCAAATTTCATACTGTTGACTCTAGGTAATGGTGGTGTTACATTCTTAAAAATCAAAGGCACAATATAATTAGCAGAGGTATTATTTTGTGTTTAGCAGAGCACTAAATTAATGATATATGGGCATGATTCCGCTGGTGCACATCCCTGTTACTATGGCAACAATATTATGTCATGTGAGTCTGTCCTTGGTGTTACTTAGAGCAGCAAGGTCTCAGCAAGCTCCTCATTTATTTCAGAGACCTAAATAGACGCTTTCTCTGTGTGTGGAATGAAATCAGTTTTATTATAGCTACAAATGTTATATATTCCATTAATTGCTTCTCTTATGTTATCGTGTTAATTTACTTTACTTACATGGAGCATTAGCATTAACATAAAACAGATAATTAGTGAACTGCAAATGACTAATGCACCCATATTGTGCAAATTCCTCTTTTCATATTCAAAGCACTACCATGTGCTCCAACTTCTTCAACTCCAACCATTAACCTCGAGGGTCTGTGGACCAAAAAAGGAGATGGAGTCAGTCCAAGAGGAAACATTCCCATCTCCAGAGGCACTATCTGCTGATTCACAAAAGAAGAATTTCAGAAATCCAGCCTTTCTCCTTCCCCCATCTTTTCTCCTCTCAGCTTCCAAATAAAAAGAAGAAACAGTTTGTAGAAGGATTCCAGCTAGGGGCACATGGTGTCAGGTTCAGTCCTCTGTTTTCCTGCAAATAAACCAAAGTTCTTTGATCAGGACCACTGAGACTACCGTAAATCTGACAAGGAATTGCGGCGTGAATAGGGGCATCTCCTAAAGACTGTGTCCAGATTAGATTTTTGATCATTTTGATTTATTGTTCTGTTTTTCCCAACGTACTTTGATTTGCAATAGTAACCTCTTAAATGTCTGAATCAATGTCACCGTACAGCACACTTCTCTCAGGTTAATGCAATTGCCTTAGCTAATGAGATCATTTCGCGGAGCAGCAGCCAGCAGATGGCAGCCTGCCTGGGACTGCCTCGGCTAATGCGTTTTTTATAAAATATGGGAAAGTAAAGCAAAGGTACATCTACTGTGTGTGTGCTGACGGGAGAGGAGGAGAGGAGATGTTTTCTCAGTCAGAATCTACAATTAAAGGAAAATGCGCTTTTTTGGTCTTTTTTTTTTTTCGTAACCTAGATGTATTAATCAGATTTGTTCTTTTGTCAGTATTTTTTGTGCTACGTAATGCTGAATCCTCGTTAAAACAAAATGATTTTTCCTTCCCCCTCCCCCACTTCAAGCTTTGGATATTTTAGAGAAATACTGTATCTCCAAAGTACCAGCTGGCCAATCAATTTATCTTGACATTTACAGCTGGGAAATTCATCTTTTAATAAGAGATACATCACGTACCGAAAGACAAGTAATGATAACCATATATCAATATATGGACTGTACATAAAGCCATACTCCTCCTCCTAGGAAAACAGAGCAGACCTACAACATAAGAACTATAATACAAAATTTTGAATCATCCGCTGTTTGTTACTTCCTGGAAATATGGGGCAAGATCCTCAGCCTGTGTAAATCAGGGTATCTCTGATGAAGGCAGCTGGAACGACAGTGATTTAGATCAACAGAAAATGTGAGTCACAGGCTTATCTGCAGTTTTTCTTACTGTTACATCTCTCTCCCTGGAGTCCTTTACTTTCCAAAAATTTCAGTATCACCCACTGCTAAAATGGATGATGAAAGGCAAAATAAGGTAAAGAAAAGGTTTCTTTATACACATAAAAGCGTCACATTTGTAATTTCTGAGAAGACCCTTTGCCTTGCTTAGTCATTTCCCCATATTGGGTCACTGCAGAAGGTTAACACCTTGTGCACAGGGAGCTTTCTGGGTACCACAGAGCTGTCTTTCGCTGCAGGAAACTGGAGATCAGTGAAGACAGAAGATTTGATCACTGTGAGTAAGGGCTTGTTTTACCTATGCCCTTTCACTGTGCCTGACTCAGGTACTATATAATGATGGTCAAAAAAGCCACGCACAGAAATCAACATTATTCTGAGAAAGAGGCCCACTTACCCCTCCCGCATCCCTCCTCATCCTTCAATCATCTCTCAGCCTGATCTGATGCTAAGGTAAATGGCAAAACACTGTTGACTTACGGCTTAAAATCAGCATCTAAAAGAATGTTCTGTCCCAGCTCCTTTTCCTCCTTCCTCCTTCCTTCTTTCCTACTACCATATCACAGAATCACAGAATCACAGAATAGTCAGGGTTGGAAGGGACCTCTGGAGATCATCTAGTCCAACCCCCCCTGCCAGAGCAGGGTCATCTACAACAGGTTGCAATATCCTCTGGTATTCCATGATAGTAGCCACCAAGACTATCTCCATTTTACTGTTGATCGAGTATCCCTTATTCCTCAAACATTAATTTATACCAAGGAAGGAGATTACTTACATGAAGAACGTATAGCTGTGTACAGTATCTGTGCCACATAATGTAAGCTTAATTCATACAAATGGTCCCATTGATTTTATTTTGGTTGCTCAAACTTTTGCAGTCCAGGCTTTCCAGTGCTAATGTAATAAGGGCTGTATGGCCAATAACCCATTACATTCCTCCTCTCTAGTTGAACCTCCTTTCTTTCTTCTTTCAAATCTCTTCTTAAAACTTTTCTTAGCCTGATGTACACTAAATGCCCCCTGACAGAAACTAATGTTGTCACATTTGTTCCATCTTTCCATTCCCATTTGTCTGATAGAAAGTGAAATATCTGTTCTGGCTGCATACACAGCATGAAAGGACCATGCCCTTAGTAAACAAACAGAAAAATAAGGAGGCCTATACTCCTATCCCCCCTTTATTTGTTTCCTCCTCCAAACAAAATAATTCGATGTGCAATTTGGTAGAAGTGTTAAAGGGCAAATTACGAATCCCAGAGGTAATACTAAGAATAAAGAATAAACAGCAATAACAAACAATCATGTTCCCTTGAGCAAGATTTCTAAAATTAAATCCTTAGCATGTCTGCCTTTCTGCTTTCCTCTTCTCACTGAGGAAAGTTAAACATTGTATTATTTAGTTAAATCATTTTAGTTAGGTCATTACTGCAGGCTACATAGGTTAGATGGTTATTAGTTTCCTTTTGTAGATTTGCTGTTCCTTTTTAGTTACTACTGACAGTTTCACCATTACCACAGGGCACATTCTCATTGGAAGGTTGGTTGTGCAGCGGATTTTATTAATGGTCTTAATCTGCTGTCGTGTCAGTTAATGTATCCGCCAAGTGGTGTGACAAGGGTGGACTGAATCTTACAGGGAATATGAGAGTGAGAAATATGTGTGAGGTAACCATCCCCCCCATAAAGACTGCTTTTTGGAGAGAAATATTAGGAAAATCCCACAAAGAACTGAAAGCAGTGGGAGCCTATATAAATTCCCCTTAACTCTTTAAATCTGTGACTTTTAAGAGCCTCTTTCAGTTAATATTGTTGTTAATAAGCTGTTTCCCATAAATTTTATTATCCTTGTTTTAAATGTAACCTAAGACAGAAAAGGCCTAATCCAACAGAGCAGGTACTTTATTTGATGAAAAGTTAACAGGAGAGGGACTTTAAAAATTAATGAGATACCTAACTTGGCACTAGTTGACTAATACGTCTTAAAATACTCACCCTACATACAACTTCCCAGAGAGTTCCTATTAAATAACAAGATTTGGACTTTGAATTCCTAAGGACCAAGGCAGTTCTTTAGCTTTGAGACCATCCTATGCTGATTTTTCTATTTAAATAAAACATAAATCCTGACTGTCAAGAGGGAAAGTGCTGGTCAGATTACATCACTGTGCCTCAGAAACACTGTACGCAGCCTGATCTTCTCATGTATGTAGTTCTATTGACTTCAAGGTTTCAAGGGCCCAAAAGAAATGCCTGTTTGAAAAAGGTGGAACATGGGACAGGTAATTCTAGGGCAGGGCTGTGTGACTTTTTGGAAGCCAATGTGAAGAATATTTGAGGATATAAAGCCAATTCTTAACTGGAAGCTCTCTACCTCTGCAGTGGTGTGCTTGGTGGGGAAATTCTAACCATGTAGCCTCATAAAGCTTTGCTACAGAAGATTGGTTGCCCTCGATTTCCTCAAAGGAATCATAATTTATACAAAATATTTTTTCGACTTCATTGTTAAAAACGAGTACTCCTTATGTAACTCCAAACAAAGCAATGGGTCACAAATGAATTGCACTGTTTTAGCCTGAAGGTGGGAGCTATTTATTTCAGCTGAGGAGATTTACAGTAGAAAAGGGTAGACATAAGCAAAAATAAATAAATTTGGAATTGGAGTAGAGAATAATATCAACCCTCCAATTGCGAAACAGAGCACAAGTATTTAAAAGCAAGATTATGACTTCTTAAAGTCCAGAAAATTCCTGATTTAGGGGACTGGGACCTTTCTCATGTAAGTGAAAGCACAGGTATTTTATGCTCAGTCAGTTGCTGACACCCTCTGAAACATCAAAAAAGAGGACGCAATATAACTGTGAACTTAGTTGTTTCAGTAAGAACACCCGTCTTATACGAACTGATGCCAGGACACCAAATTCATCTCTGGATGGCCACCCTGACAGTAACAAAATACTTTCTTTGTCAGCACGCACTAACTCTCACTACTGGATAGAGCAGGATCTTCAAGTTATTTTTTAAGCAATCTGGTCACTTAGTGTTTTATTCTTCTTCATAATCATTCAAATTCCATTGGTTTTGAGTCCTTATTATTCCTTTGCCAGAGAGTCTCCCTTGCTGCTCTGCCAAAGACTCAAGAGGTTTCTGGACTGTTGTACAGCAGGCGTGACAGAAGGTTAATAATAAAAATAACCCACCTTGGCAAAGCATCAAATTAGATGAAAGGAAGCGCCTAAGTATATGCATTTGCCAAGTAACCTGGCTCAGAACCAAGATGAATGGTTACAACCTGCATTAGTGTTTCTTGAAGAAAATAGCTCAGCTGAAGCTTCAGAGCTGCTCTGAGCCTTGGGAAGACATATTTAGCATTTACAATCCTTTTCAAAAGGGAAACGAAGGAGATTTCACTAATGATGAACAGAATTAAAACAGCAAATCTGGGACACTGTTGAATTTACCAAGTCCTGCTTCCTTGCACCAAAGACACTGCAAGTTGTGACTGCTCAAGCAGATGTTCCTGCACCATCCCTTTCAAAGCCTAGGAAAACCTTGCTTTGTCTCCTGTTGGCACTGGTGTTAGCAGTCACAGTGTGATACCAGTATCAGAGAGGTCTGAACCAGAGCCCGAGGCTCCGATACCTCTGACACTTGACACTATTCACATTTTATGTTGGACTTGGCTTTTCATTAGAAGCCAGAGAATGATCAGTCACAGTCTGCAAGGTTTCCGGGTTCGAGCCACCCAGTATTTACTGTAGAGGTTTGGAGCAGAAATAGCCCTGGCCACACCTTAGGCAACCTCGGTATTTGTGTAAATTATGGTAACCTCTGAAGGCTATAAGTGGATTATGATGCTGCCCATCGTCTAAATAATCTCTCCTACACTGCCTTGCACCAGGGTTTGTAAAGGCAGCATTTTCTGGTAGCCTTGGGGTTTTCCCTAAATACCTTCTTGGAGAAGGGAGAGGAGAGTGGATTAGATATCGGGTGTTTGGACTCGCTCTGTGAACAATTTCTTCAATGTGGTGTGAAAAGCTGAGTGGCAGTTTAAGTTTTACTTAGGCCTACCTTATGCATATCTCTCAAATTCGGTCAGTGGGAGGGAGGTTATTCCCATTTTTTACTGAAAATCAACCAATTTTTAATCAGACATTAGATCAGTTAAGAAGAAAATAATTTGGTGCAAAGCAGCAGCATTGACATCAGTCGACAAAGGATACGCATCTTGGCTAAGACCGTGGGAATACACTACCAGCTTCATCATCAAACCCACTCTGCCTAAGCAGAATGGAGTAAGGTGCTGACAGTGCTCTTGCAACTTGCAGAGAAGCTTCTAAAAACCAGTGGTGGATTATTGACAGATTGTCGTCTTCTGTGCTCCAGAGCTGTGGTCAGTAGCACAGGCCTGGGGTGGGATTGTTCTTCCTGGAAAGTGCCACTTCTCCTTTCTGCCTTGTAGAACATATCACACTGTCTCAGAGAAGGTCAAATGTACTGAGTTCATCACCATCCTGATATTAAAAACACATTTATTTCACTTTGCTGTTATTCATTAAAATCTGCCTATTTTTGCTGACTGTTTACCAACACAGTGCAATGCGAATGCGTTCTGTGGCACGTGGCTATTTTGAACTAACAAAAATGTCTAGTAACTTTCTTCTAAATTTGATATGGTCCATTAAGCGTGAGGCAACATGCTCTATTTTTATATCAGTGACACTATTGAGTAAGCATTAAATTTGTTTCACCACTTAACACATGGTCTGTATTTATGAATCTAACCTCCTTTTAAGGATAACTTGCTTTTTGGCTGAGCTGCTCTCTTTCTGTTATTATTACTGGCTTATACAGTTTCACCTACATGTTTTACTGTTAGGAACACTGTACAAAACACAGTAAGAAATGAAAAATCAAATTGTGAAAAGCTATATTCCCGCCTATTTAGTGTTGACTTGAGGTTATCCTCATTCAGCTGAGCTAAATAAGTCAAGCTTCCTCACTTATCTGTGTTGTTGCCATAGCATAGTCCACCTGGTGCTGCTCACATGTGAAATGGGGAGGTTTTGTAGATTCTACTACAAATTTTTTGGTTTATTTCTTTTTTCTCTGGGACAGACTATGTGTGGGCAGCTGGGAGAGGAGGTGAGGCAGAGTCTGGACTGGAAATGTCGTATCTTCCATGTAGCGCATAACACTATTTAACACCTTCATCAGTGACCTTGACAATGGGACAAAACAACCCCAGCAAGTTTTCAGTTCGCACCAAAGCAGCAAGACGAGTTGATAGTACAGAAAAGGGATCGCAACCAGCAGGAGAAGTAGGTAAACAGAAAATTAATAAAGTCTAACAAAGAACAGTGCAAAGCCCTGAACGTGGAATGGAACAACCCCGTGCAACAGTCCAGGCTGGGAACTGACAGTCCAGGTGGCAGCTCTCCAAAAAGGACCTGGGAGTCCTCATAGATAACCCCCTGGATGTGAATTAGAAGTCTGCCCTTGCAGCCATGGAGGCTAACAGCATGCTGGGCTATATTAGCAAAAGAGTAGCCAGCAGGCTGAAGGAAAAGGTTTTTTTCCTCTACACAACACTTGGGATGCCATCTCAGGAGCAGTGTGCTGTACAGAAGTGAGGTCAGCAGAGGGCCACCAAAATGGACCTGGGGCTGGAGCAGTTGCTGTGCAGAGGGGCCGAGGGAGTGGAGTTTGTTCAGGTTGGAGAAGGAAAAGCTCTAATTGCTGTGTTCAACTATCCTGGTGGGTGGTTATATGCAAGACAGAGCCTCGCTCTTCACAGAATTGTGTAGCAAAAGGACAAGGGGCAATGGTCACACAAAAAGAAATTCTGAGGGAAAAGAAAATAACAGTGAGAGTGGTTATGCACAGGAAGCGTATTGCTCAGACAGGTTGTGGGATCTCCATCTTCAGAGATATTCAAAACTCAACTGGACGTGGCCATGAGAAGCCCAGGCTAACTTTTAAGTTACCTCTGTTTTGAGTACGAGGCTGGATGAGGTGACCTTCAGAGGTCTCTACCAACACAAATTATTCTATTGTCTGTGACTTTAAGTTATTGCATGAGATTAAGCAGAAGTCTAGTTCAGTCCAGTACATTGATGGCAAAAAGACCAATCCTCTTCTGGAAGGAGGATATTCATCTATTATTAACAGAAACTGCTATTTCAGTATTAATGACTGATAGAACAGGCATTTCCTGGCATTTAATGACCTGTTGAGTGCCTGAAAAGTAGCTGAGAGCCCTTAGCTTGGCTTGTCATTAGTTGACAGAAAATGACCAACTTGGAGAGCACTAGTGCTATTGTAGACACTGAGAACATTTGAAAGAAAAAAATACATTAATTGGACTAAATTCTTTTCTCAGTTAGATAATGTCAAAAGGGTTGAATGTGTGTTACCAAGAGCAGGTTTGGGGCCACAATCCTTTTTCAAATATTTTTTTATTTGTTGAACAACTGAAAGTAGTTCCTCACATTGCTATGACTACTGTGTTTATAATAGACAGCTACATTCCTTCCTGACAAAAATCTATTGAATATGTCCTGTAATTGCTAAGGGCTGATGCTGTAAGGAGCAGGATGGCAGGATTCCACTCTCATTATCACACCTTTTGTACAACATCTTACTTTCCCTTCACCAACCCATTGCATGTCTCATTCTTCTGTTCTACATATAAAGTATATAGCTATTCCATGATATAATTACTTGGTTTGAGTGCATAATCAGTGCAGCTCACAGACATTCATTGCTTGCTTGGTTTATTTTCAGTAAGTAAAGCGGTAATCTAGCATGCGGCTATAGGCAATTGTCTTTCACTGGGGCTTGAGCTCTGTGCTCTGAGCACGCTGTTTGTTTTGAGTGTCACCCGGGAGAGGATCAGAAAAAGTGAGAGGACTTTAGGTGTGGTCCTCAGATGCAGACCGTAAAGACCTGTGTTCAGGGCTGTGGGGGCAGTACACTGTTCTGAAAACATTTTTACAGGCATTGCTGATATTTTTTTTTTAAAAAAAAAAGGCGACGAAAACCCCCAAACCATGATGCTTAGATCTTTTCTGTAGTACTAAATACACAGAAGCGTGCAAACATAAGGTACTGCATTACAGTACATTGAAACAAGTGATTTCCAGCATACCTGACAAAAATACTCAGAATAAGCATTGTATGTTAAATACACTGAGATGCTGATAGCAGGTCTGATTCTGCAGTGTTAGAAAGATACATTAGTTTCAAAGGAGCTGAACCTGCCTATATCTGACATATATAGCTCATGTCCCTAACACAATATTAGCAGATAAGAATCCGTGTTCTTACAATATGGCTTTTCAGATTGAATGTTTTTAATGAAGGGTCAAACTCAGGCTTGACTGGTCTTGTAAGACGAAGGTTATAAAGCAAACAGGGAGACACCTGGGAGCCTTGCTGCATGAGAGATGTCCAAGGGAAGGGCAGTTCTGACTGTCCCCTGCTGTCACATGGCACTTCAAGCCAACATAAATGGTAGAGATGTCTGAAGTGACCTCCATCGAAGGGTGCAGAAAGAACTGGCTAATGTTCATGCAAGGCTGATCTTTTCTAACTGGGAAAGATCATGGACAGAGATCCACAAGGACTGAAGGAAGGCAAATATTGCATCTATGTTGAAATAAGGCTAAGAGGACAATCCAGGGAACTACAGGTTGGTCAGACTGAGAACTATGAAGCAAGTCCTCTTGGAGCAGACTTCTGGGAACATGAAGAAGAAGGTGAAAGGGGATAATCAGCATGGCTTTTCCAATGATAAATCATGCCAGACCAATTTGATGGCATTCTAAGAAAAAATGTCTGGATTTACTTGACTTTAAGGTTGCTGTCACTGTCCCATGTTATTCTTGTACTCAAGTAGGGATGTTTTGGTCTTGATAGGTAAAAAACTGTCTGGATGAGTTATACTGTGCCTGGAGGCTCATAACAAGTTGGATACTACAGGGGTTTATCCTGAGACTTATCCTATTTAACATCTCTATCTACCTGAAGGTGGCAACTCTGGTCAAGTTTGCAGATGACACCAAACTGGGAGTAGGGGAGGGAGAGAGTCAACATGCCTGAGAAGAAAGCTGCCAACCAGAGTGATCTGGGCAGGCTGGAGGAGTGGGACAACAGGAAGCATGTGAAATTCAGCCAGGACCAATGCTCAGTCCTGCACCGAGGAAGGAACAGCTCGTTCCAGTGGTACAGGATGAGGCTATGGTGGCTGCAGAGCAGCTCTGCAGGAAGGACTATGGAGCCTGGGTGGCAGTGAGCTGGGCAGGAGTCAGCTGTGCACCCTGACAGCAATGACAGATGGCAGCATCCCAAGCTGTGTGAACAGGCGATGGAGGCAAGGGATTGACCCCTTCTGCTCAGCATGTGTTGGACCACATCTGGATACCTTGTCCAGTTTTGGCTCCACAGTGCAGGAAATACATGGACAAACTAAAGCAGGTTTGGCAGAGGCAATCAAGGCAGTTGGGGCTGGAGCACTTGCCCTGTGCAGAGATTCTGAGGGAGTTGGGCCTGGTCAGCTTGGAGATAGGACCTTTAGGGCACAAGGGGGCTTTGGGGGGCCCAACACCAGCTCCACAGTACCTAGGGGAGGCCTTTGAGAAGATAAAGTTGGGCTCTGCACAGTGGTGCGTGATGGGCTGAAGAGAGCCTAAGTTGAGAAAAGAGATGTTCTGAATACAAGGAAAACCTTTTCCCCATGAGGATAATCAGGCAGTGAAGCAGATAGTCCAGTGTGCAGTCTCCATCCTTGTAGGTTTTCAAGATCTGACTAGATAAAGCCCAAACCAACCTGGTCTGACTTCATAGTTGACTCTGCTTTGAGCAGGAGGTTAGACTGGAGATCTCCTGAGGTCTCTTCCAGCCTGAATTATCCTACAATCCTCTGATTCCTATGAATGTTGTCAGCCTGGCAATTTCAAAGATATGAAGCCATCATCAAAAGGTCATTGTCTCTCATGCTGTTTATGTGCTTGGATAAGTGCAGGTATATTGAGCTGGGCCAGAATTCTTGTGAAGTTAGAGCATGACTTGAGTGAAGTCACATGTCAGGGTAGATATATTATCTACAAGGATCTTGTATTCAACTGAGAGGTGCATATTCTGACTGAATTTAACTCAGAGCTGCCTGAGCAACACAACGAACCAGGACTTAGTCTAACCACAACTACTTCAGCATGCTAACAGAACACACCACCATGTGAATCCATCTATCTTTGGAATAAAATACATAGGATATCAAAAAGACTGTGGGAGAACGCCAGAAAGGGCTATACAGATCACCATAAGCGTGAAATGGCTTCCCTGTGAGGAGTGCCTACGTAGGCTATGACTCTTCAGTCTGCAAAGGAGGTGACTAAGGTGGGTATGATAAAGACCTGTGATATAGCACGGGCAGGATGAACAGAGATCAGTCATTTACTATTTTCTTAAAGAACTGGTTGGTATGGAGTGAAACCAGCACACAAGAGGTTTAAAACAAGGAAAACAGTTCTTCATGCAGGTACAGCTAAGCTGTGAAATTCCTGACAACAGAACGACGCTGATGCTAGAAGTGTCCATAGGCTTAAAGGGTAAGTGGATGGGTTTGTGGAAGAGAAATTCATCTGGAACTACTGGACACAAAGCTGAAGAGTTCCATAATCTGTGCTCAGCTGGTAGTCAGGAGAGCCTTCTGGGGAAGTGAACAGCCTGCACTTCGCCTAGGACTGTATGATTGCCTGAATATCTACTTTTGACCACCAGTAGAGACAACTGGGATCAGTGCACTTTTTGTCTGGCACAGCATGCCCACTCATGTATAGTGTGGAAGCAGAGTATTGCATATGAAAGGGAAGACTGTTTACTTAGAAGGTTTACCTGAGTCATGTCAGATTAATGTCATGTATTTGGAAACAATTCAAAAGACAGACATCTCAGTCAGAACTGTGAACAAGCAGAGCCCACACTGGAGAAATGGTATGGCCCATGGTAAAATTAAATTGCTGTATTCAGCTGTGACACTTGTGCGGTGTTCTCTCTGAAGTCGCAGGATCCACGCACGCATCAAATCCAAGGCAAAAAACAGATAAGTAGCAAAAATAGATCCAAAGGTACCTATGTGAGGGGAATAATCTTATTCATGGGAAAAGCTGCCATGTTTCTTGCCTGTTCAATCCTTTGTCACAGATTCCTGAAAGACAGATGAATACAACCCCATATCCAGTCAGACATGAAAGGTAGTAATAGATGTTTTTCTCTTTAGACATGCTCCAGATTATTTACATTCAGAATGATCAAAAAAAGTTACTTCTCAAGATGGCCTGTTGAAGATGGTCCCACCTAGGGGTGCATATCTGGATTGATAACTTTTATTTCAGCTCCAGGGAACGCCTTTGTTTCCATGCCAGCTTGACAAAGAAGAACTCAATAGAAGCTCAAATACTTAGTAACATTTTAGGCTTTTTAGAGTAATTTGTGGAAAAGTTTGATTATGTATGCTTTTGGTAGTTTTATATTTATGTTTAACTAGGTCTGTGAATGGAAAAGGCATTTAATTAGAGTGTAACTATAAATTCCTGTTGAGCTCTAAATAGAAAATTGTGCAAACACACATCAGATTGGGCCTTTTGACTTCCCGAGAGGTGTGTTAAATTAATCTGTAGATGCAAAAGCAATTTCTTACGTCTCATCTGCTGATTATGTACAGAATCTGACACTGATGTTGAAAACGTGTTAAGTAGCATAAAATATTACAATACTAAGAATTTTCTGAAGTGAACTGTATGGGTACAGCTGCATAGTGGAAAGAATGTGGCTGTAGTAATTTTTACTTGCTTGAAGTTTTTCTTCCTGAAGTACAGGTAGTTCCATGTTAAAGTTTCAAAGCATGTTTCAAGTCATGGCACAGCATTCTTTATAGGAGTTTTTGCAGATGAATTCCTTGTCCTTGTGGCAGTCCACTGTATAATCCTTGTGCTCCCTTTTCTGCCCTAATGTGTGATACTTCCTGACTTCCATTACCAGAAAGGAATTGCGATATAAAAATTAATTCTTAGGCACCTGACAGAAATAAGGCCAAAAGTATTAACCTCCAGACCAACTCGTCAGGCTCATTTATTTTCACATTTTTTGGCAAGTGAATGGAGACCAGCACGTAGCTTAATTTTTTGGGGGGATATAGGACTTCCATTTTGTAGCTGGTGGTGCCGATGATTTATCTGGTATGTTTTTGGATCAGGTTTTATCAATCTGAGTTTATATAGGAATTGCATTAGACACTCTGAAGGGTATAAATTAAGAGGAATGCAAAAGAATACAAAATGCTGAAAGGCCATGGGGAAAAAATACACAGGCAGATGAAACAGAAAATGTGAAATTTAACATTTGATTTTTTTGATTCATTTTAATAGTCTTCTATGTCATAAATAGCAGAAGTAAAACAATCCAGTTTTAGACAACTTAAAACTTTCCGTGTACTGGAATTTGAAGATCATTATTTTCAACACTACCTTCTTTCTCAGATACAGTTTTTGCTATATACACCACTGAAATCCCTAAGTCATCATAATGTGTAACTCAATTTCCATTTATACCTAAAAAGCTTCTGACATCTGTTTAAACACCAATATCTTCACAAGTACATAGAAATTTTACTCCTGCTGGGTATCAAGTGAAAGAATCTGAAGTTTAAAATGACACTAAGCTTAACAAGCAGCTCCTAGTGATTTTGTGCTGATGTTGGTATTTAAACGGTTTTTTCCTTCAATATTTCCTGTTTTGTCAGTGGCCTTAGATTCTTCCTGAGATCTTTCAAATTGACATACAATCTTTTGACTGAATATTGAGATAATTTGGTTAAACTTTTCAGCCCTTTTCCTTGTAGTTTGTTATCACAGGCACACGGGCTTCTTTTTCAATGATTCATCAGCTCTTGTGAGCAAACAGCACTGGCAAAGCAGAAGAGCTGAGCTCTGAGACTAATAAATGGACCAATCCAACTAAATTTTACAGATGCAACTTCTTCCTCTCTCTTTGGCACTTGTGCCTTATCTTTTACGTGTACAGTTTTCATTTATTTCCTTGGCTTGTGGGCAAGAATGCAGTAGAAATAAAGACATACATACATATGATAATGTCAAGTAATTTACTCAAATAATATAAATTAATAAAACCTGCAGTTCTGTGCCTTGACTATGAATTTCTGTCACCCCCTCTTTAAGTAGTATGTGTGGTTTACAGTGGTTGCAGTCTTCATTTTACAACAAATCCAGGAATTGTAGAGCCTGCCTGGTAAAGCCATAACATTCAATCTTAAAGGTCAGTCTGTTGGGCTGTACCGGTACACCAACTATGAACCATCTTGCTGACTTTTTTTTTTATTTTAAAATTATTTTAGGAGCCTAGAAAGGAGCTGTGGGTATTAAATTTGGGGCAGATACAGGAATCAGTGAGGAAATATTGGTTTCAGATGTTTATCCAGTTAATAATTTTATTTTGCTGACAACTTTAGTCATTATTTTGTTAATTTATCTCAAAAGGTACTTGTCTTAACAAGGCTATGCTTACAGTCAGATGTCAGATCTGCTTTTTGGTATAGAGATGATAATTGGTTGTTAGGTGAAGGTCAAGATTATCCTTGTCATAGTCTGCATATTATTTCATTGTGGTCAAAATCAAAGGTGAAGGATTAGTGGAAGCATGGCATTTTAAAGCTCCCTGACAACTGCTCTTTCTGCACGAGATATTATTATCATTGTTTCCCGTGACTATTGTTAGGATGTCACCATATCATGTTCATTTTGTCCACTTTGTCACCTTGACATGCAGAGGTTGTGTTAGGCTGTAATTCTTCTTGATCCCAACCTGGAAAGACTGCATTTTTATGTTGTGCAGGAAATAAGAAAAATATTATGTCTTCTTCAGTCACGTTTGCAAAGATTTGTTGTTGTGCTGCAGGCAGTTTGACTTTGCTTGGAGAAGGAGTTGACAGCAAGGCTATTGTAAACTGCTTCCCAGACTGACTAGGTGGTATCCAGACAAGCCTATTTCTTTGCATCTGTGGAAAGCAAAACTTTGCTTTTCTCTGCCTGAGCTTTTTCTGGGGTCCTGAACTGGCGATCTGCAAAGATTGTGTGGAAGCTCCAGGTTTTAAAACCGAGCCCTTCGTTGGGGCTCTTCCTCTCCAAGCCTCAGGGCTGCAATTGCTCAGTCTGCAAGTTAGGAGGGCAAAGCTCAGTTTACCTCACAGTTAGTGGTTTCATGTTTGAGTTCTGAAATGCTGAAGTCGTGCACTGAAGTCCCTGTCATCACCCTGCTTGAGGGGTAGCTGCACTTAAATGTTCTTCTTGATGTCTTTCAGAGAATTCAGATTTTCCTTGGGATCCCCTATTCTGCTTTTCCTCGGGATCCCCTATTCTGCTTTTCCTCTTTCCCGCATTATATTTAGAGCTCATCACAGCAGCTTTCAGCTTGACTGGAAGATATCGACCTAAAGTTTTCTGAGCCTGCAAGTAGCATGCTGAACTGAGCACGTGGAGAAGAAAGTCAGCCTCTGTCCCCGGGGTTTTATTTTGCCATGCTCATATTAACTTTTCTGTTGGCTTAAAGAGAAAACTTGGCACCTGGACTGCCTCTCTAGCTCAACAGAACAAAACACTGCCTTCTCAGCTAGCTCCAACGTGTCCTTGGTTGTTTCTTTATATGGAAAATAATTCTCACTGCTGCTAACAAAAAAAGAATACCGATCCTTAGCCTTTATATAGCACATATTAGCTCAAGCTCACACTACCTTTTACAAACAAAACCAGAAGCATGAATGCTTTTTTTCCTTTTTTTTTTTTTAATTGTTGGGAAAATGAGGGCAGAGAATGTGGAAAGTAATTTACCCAGTGGTATCCAGCAAGTCAGGGATGCAGCTAAGGCAGAATCTGATCCCCTGAGACGCAGCGCCTCAGACACGGGGGCCGCAGTAAGCACGTGAGTAAGAAGCTGCACAGTGAAGAGACCACAGCAAGAGCTGCCTCTCACAGCCTCTTTCACCAGCTTCATCCATTTCCATTGCTTTCAGTGTTTCCGTATCACCCTTCCTTTTAGGTGGTGAGGAATCTCATAGCAAAGCATTTGAAAATGCGGGAGGCTCCGTTCTGAGCGAGGGGGAGACGACCTTCCAGGTTCAGATGGAATTGCAAGTTTAGCCATGGCAGAGCAACCTCTCATCTCTCTCTGCTGATTCTGCTCCGCTTCTCCTGCTCAGGTAGCGATGTAACAGTTGCAGAGCTATCAATGTAGTTATTTATGCCACTCTTTTCAGGGATGAAGGATAAAACTACTTTGGCTCATCAGAATTCATTCATTCCTTCAGAAGTTCAAAGCTGGGTCAGCACAAACCAGATCTTTGGCTTGGAAACATTCAGGCNTTTAACTATGTCCCCACATAAAAGATTCTTGGCACAGAAAGTCCTCCATTCAAGTCATTCTCCTTGATGTCACTGATTAATTCAGACCATGAACTAAGAAGCAAACTAGGTAATCATTTGTCCATATGTGGCCTGCATATGTAGCAAGCTTGTAGGCTTATAAGTGCAGTTGGCTAGCAAAGAAACCACTGGCATTTCATTACATTTTTGTGTGGCTCAGCACATTCTGCCCCTGCCCAAAAAAAATGAAAAGCCAAATCACAGCCTGTCTTTACAGTAATTCCTACCAATGCAATCAGAAAGAGAAAAGCTCATAGTCTGACATTTCTAGTCCTGTTTCCAGAGCTCAGTTCTTTTCAATAAATGGACAGTCACCTGGTCCAAACTTTGGTTCATTTCTTGCAGCCTGCTGCTGGCAAAACCCTGTGATGATTGTTAAGTTTATATTGTGAATAAAATCAAAGGGAATTTGGATAAGTAAAGAATCAGTGAGAGCTGAAAGTTAGAAGTTAATTCTCCTGTTGTAATCTCAATCTGTGACTTTCAGGCTATGCTTTATTGAAGTCTCTGAGCTCTTCCCCATCAAGTCCCAATTTAATCAAGACTTTTATTTTGGCTGATTTTCTTCCAGTATTTTCATAGTTCAAGTCTATAATCAGTATTCAATAGTTTTAATTATAGCTACTGCTCAAGAGACCTGAAACATAGCTTTTCATATCTTTATGAGATACTTCTTGTATGGAGTTTTGAAGATCTCATAATTTTAATACTATTAGAAAAGTCATACATGAAGTGGAAGTGAGATCTGGACCATAGTGAATACCCATGAATGGCTTCAGGATTTTATTAATTGCTTTGTGCTTGGTTCCTGTAGCCATCATGGACTTAACAGGTGTAGGCTGCATGTGCATACTACAGAACTTTGTGTGATGCTTCGAACACAAGTCTCTAGTTTAATGAAGAATGCCCAAGCCTCTGTAGCTTATTTAGAAAAATGAAACATCAGACACTTACTGCCTTCCATCCCCACAAAAAATGCTTGTGTGTCTGTATAAGTTGAAAAATAAAGAGTTGCTTCCTACAAGGATATCCTCAGGTCAAGGTGGTGAGAAACAGACTGCACAGGCAAACATCTGCTTTACCCTTTTTATGACGAGATTTGGACTGCTTATGGAGGTGACTAGTGGTCCCATGGGAATACTGCCATGCTCCATGCTCCACACTCCACTATATTGCCTCAAGGTTTCCCTCTGTTTTGATGTTTTTTTGCACTCTTTGGCAGGTATCAGAAAGCTCACACTGGGTACATGTCACTGTGCCTCAGCTTCCCTCTACCACAGGATTTTTGGCTGCAGGCACAAAAAATGCTCATTATTTTTCCCTGGAAGGAATAGACAATCAGCTTTTCCCAAGCCTGACTCTGAACGGTCAAATCTTCTGAGATAGACCAGGTATATTTTTCCTAGTAGTGCCTTTCAAAATCTCCATAATCGGGTGTTCAAGCTCATAGTTATTAAGGGTGTATAATACCTGGAACTACACGCAAGGCAATAAAATTGCTTGTAGACACCTTTAGTGACAGCTTTTTTATATTCTTTTATATTTTTATATAGAAAATGTGACGAACTCTATTATCTGTCTGCCTTCATGTGTCCTCCCGGGTTGGCTTCATCACTTCATTTGAAGGTGATAATTTTTTGTTTTGTCTTCTCTTTTTTAATCTCTCTTATGTTTTCCTTTCAGTGCTATTCCAGCTCCAGACTAATGGATGTCAGCATCATATCTAATCCTCGAAAACGGAATTATCCATCTTTTTGGTTTTTATTATTCCAAGGCAAAGTAGTGTTTATAATCTCTGCTGGAATGAAAGCAGTGGAGACTGAAAACAATATTTGTCTGCTTAGAGACAACAGAGTCACAAACTCCTCCGTAATGCAGTTGGCATGAAGCTTCTGTATTTTCATCTGTGGCTAATTGTTTCTGTGATCGACAAGGCAAAGTTGCTAGACAGTTGTAGACTACACAGGGAACTAAGAACTGTTCTGTCTGAAAACATTAAACTAATTTAACATTAAGCTGTGGGAAAAGTGATCAGAAAAAAAGCACACGATTGGTTAATAGAGACTTCTCTAGCATATATAGGGAGAAAGAGACAAGGGAATCTGTAAGAATCTTGTTTTTGTCTTTAGTGGGTTGTGAGCCTCTTTTTTTTTTTTTTTTTTAAAAGCAGGAAAAAAAAGGAAGAGAGAGAAAAGAGCACTGAAGAGGTAAAAATTATTTAACCGGAGAAAAATGGGCTATTTGTTCAGATAGGTCCATTTCTGGTTTCTGAAAAGAGTTGTCTGATGCAACATCTGACTGAGGGTGTGCATGACAGAGGAAAGATTACGCTATACTTGCACTTCTTCTTTGGTGTTAATAAGAAGTTGCTATGCTCCACTTTCAGAGACAGGACAGCTGGCTTGGGCTGACCTAGTGTAGCTGCTTTTGAGGATAGTATGTCCTTAAGAGGAAAACAGGGGACTGAAAGCAGTAGAGAGTGGAGCTGTGTCAGAATTAGCAAAGCTATGGGAGAAAATTTCGATCAATCAACCCTCCGTTGTATTGCTCTGAATATATGTTTCCTCAGAAACAGTTTTGTTCTTGGTAAATAATGTTATGCTGTAAGGAGGCTTTTGCCAAAAAGGAGCAGAACTGCAAGATTTGGACTGAAGTCAGACCTTCTGCAGTAAATCTTATTTGCTGTGTGGGGGCTGTGTTGGATATCCAGGATGAGAATGGGAAAATTGTCTTACTCTACCCTTATAGGCAAGTGATGGTTAAAGACCTGAGCAGCAGAGGGAGTGTGGTCAGAGAGATAAGAAAATGTTAGAGGTACGGTTTTCTCAGAGACTGCAAGAATCAGTGATAAACATAAGAAGACACTACACACACAGATGCGTAAAATACCTTTAAGAATCTGGGTCTTAGTCCCCAGGATTATCCGGGCTTTTGATTCTGATAAGATGATTTATGAAGGTGCCAATAAGTACTGCTTACAGGCATGCTATTTGTGATGTTTGCATTCAAAGCCATGAGTCCAGAATGTGGGATACACTAGGGACATAATTTGCAATTGTATAACCTGTTTGTGAAAACTCTATGTGTATAAGTTTGATGTGAACTTAAGTCCCACTAGAAGCCCCTCTGTTATTTCCCTACTACTTACTCCATTTCTTTTTTGGACTGGCAGGTACAAAATAATACATCTTCAAAAATTCTTGGCTTTAGCAATATCCTACTATGGCTGTGCCTGTGTTAAGAGGAAGCACTGCCTGGTGGCCAGAAAAGAGATGCTGACTTCAGCCATGGTGCCTCTTACTGTAGTATCCTCTCTGACCTGTCTTCTTACTGCACCATTGTCATCATATCACCTCTTATATGAACATAGGGTATAAGGACAAAGATACTTGGATTATACCCATCTAGCTCTGCATCCGAGAGTGACAAGTGGCCTATGACATGGGAAAGCATAGGGTTTTAGAGGACCCAGTGGAGTGATGTGTAGCGATTCTGTACCTCAGGGTTTCCATCAGTTTATCTCTAGCCATGCGGCCAGTAATAGGTTTGAGCCCTTTTAATAGCCAGTAAAGCCCTTTTCACTACTGCTATATTGTTTCTTACCTCAGTGCCAAACTGGGAGTTTTTATTTAGAGCCCTGCAATAGTTAGCAGAGATATCCTTGTGCTAGAACTGGGTCTTTAGCCGGGTAACGTTTTATTGAAACAAAAAATTCTTAAATAGAAACTTTAGCACCAAAAAAATCATGTTCCCCTTTCCCTTTTTTGTTGTAGTTTCCAAACTCCATTACCTATGAATAAGATATTAGTTATGCTGAGCAGAAACTCAGGTCATAATGAATGTATTTCTATCACTTTTGGTTACACAGCAAGGTTAAGTGTAGTTACTGTATTAGTTCATTTTCATTATAGTGGATGATATTCTCGGCTTAAGGATATTTATACAAAATTAAATGAAGCCCAGAAAACATATTCAAACTGGCCTGGTGTGCATGCAAAACCCGTCTGGTTCTATTATTCTTTTGATTCATCAAAGAATAGTAGTGAGGAGCTTCCCCTAGCTCCACGTCACAGGCTTACAAATGCTTCATGAAAGGGTGAGCACCATTGCAGAAGGGATTTCCTGGCCTGAAGTAGAGAGAAGCACTGATGCATTTTTCAGTTTTGTTTTTGCTTCTTTTTGCTAAGGCATATTTAAATACTGATCTCTTCCTTTCCACAGTGTTGTAAAGTTGCTGAACCAAAATGGAGAGAAAGGTGCTTCTGTTGCTGAAGCAGAATACAGCACTGTGTTTGTGTGCCATGTGTCATTACCAAAGTAATACTGCAGCCAAGTTAGGTAAAACATTTTGAATCTCACATTGAAATTCTCAGTCCAAGTCAATGAAAGGTTATAACACAGGTACAACAATATGCCCGCTTCATAGTCCATTGCTTATTTGTTTATCAAAATATTTTCTTTCTTTTTTTCTGTTTCTTTTACAACCTTCCATTACCTTTTTAAGGTACCTGGGAGACAGGTTCCTCATAGAAGAACATTTTCTTTCAGGCCATTTCTGTAAATTCTAAGCCTTTCTAGGCTTCAGCAATACATAAATATACTTAAATACACTCATGACAATAGAGTTTTGCTCCAGCCTACAGCACGGACCCAACCTTCTACTTCCCTCCCTTTCCTCCGCCTGTCCAGCTCTGGGTTCTGCGCTACCCTTCCCTACGTCCTCACCACGTTTCATTCAAGTCCCTTCTAGTCCCTTCTGCTCTGTTGCTACCGTGCCTGAAAGAGCACGTCCTTTCTTATTAAAGCCAAGGCTAATCCAAAAATATTTTTACTCTCCAATTATACGATTAGTAATGGGAGTTTCGTACAATGGATCTCACTTTACTCCCACTCATAGCTCCATTTCACTGCAATATAATCCTGTCAACTAAAGTGGTGGTTTTGCATTTGTGTCACCAACAGAAGGGAAAGGATCGGAAATCTCTGTAAACCACATTCCCTTTAAGATTGCCATTTTGAGCACCTCTTTGTGGAGAGCCTCTTTCAATGTGGATGGTCAGATTTCGAGAAAAAAAAAATCACAGCTGAGTTCTTTGCTTAAAAATATTGATAATAGTAATAACAACTACTCTGGTAAATTGCTTTTCAGAGAGCGGTGTTTCTGGGGAGAAGCCTCTGGAGCAGAGAGGTGTGAGGCACAGGGAGGGTGGGAAGGAGAGTGTGGCAGGGCTGCGGCTCCCCCGCGTCCTTGCGGAGCCCGCCGGGCCGGGGGAGCAGCGGGGGGCAGCAAGCAGTGCCGAAGTGCTCCTCACAGCGCTGTCTGATGAGGGAGATCAGACGGAAAGCTGTGCTATTTTAGTAGACTTTGGATAAAAATAATGCCATAATACGCAGCAGTGATCTAATCATTTATAACAGGTTTATTCACAAGTCGTCATTTAGTGTCCACTTAGGTAAAACTCCAGTTGATTTATCAGCTGGTCAATCAAAAAGCAAAATACTCTGTGAAAAGCTTAAAAATAAGGAGCCATCTGACTTCAACAGAGGAACTTTTGCCCCATCCAGCTGCTGTTTTTATAGAGTTTTCTATAGCCATTTATGGTGTTTCTTTTCTCTTCTGCTCCTATGGTTTGTTTCTCTTATGCAATGAATTGTGAGAGTAAGACAAACTAGGAAAGGCGATAAAGGCACCATGTGATTTTTCTTTATTTGTTCTGTAAAGCATGTAGCTCATTTTATACAACTGTATAAATGGCAGTAAAATAATTGGCTTCAGTGGGAGCTTTATTTGGGTAATTTCTGCGTAAGGATTGTAGTCTAGGGCTCCCACTGTTTTAAGCAGTTCCAAAATACGGAGATATCTTTTTTCACATCTGTACTATATCTAATATTTATTTCACATCTCTATAGAGCTGGGGTATTTGGGCAAAAAAGGGAAGCAACATGAAAACACCAAGTGAATGAATGCATTTTAGGAATGCAGTGTTGGATTGTCTCTCTTCAGAGCTTTGCTTGTGATTTCCCTTTAAAATAACATGTGAAAATACCGAGTAGCTCTGATATTTCCATTTTTAGTCCCTAAACAAAAATACCTTAAAGCGGCCTTTCATTCTGAAAGAGAATAACAAATATTTTAAGATACCTTAACCTGGGTACACAATACCATTCACACATAAAAAGCTTCTCCCTGTGCCAGAGGAGGACGCAGGGGGAGGCGAAGGGAGACCAACTACAACAGCTCCGTGTTGCAGTGGCACACAACACAGCATTTTGCAACAGCCGCTCCAGCCTGGTGGTGCAGAGGCCTGGTCTCCGCTGATGGCGAGGAGGACAGCAAGACCGGCACGTCCCCCAGCACAGGGCTCAGCCCTCAGCCGGGTACAGGACTTCACATGTGTTTCTTGTTGCTTTTGTAGAGGAACAAACAAGCCGGATAAGGATTTCACCGAGGAGCCAAAATGTGACATGAAGCCTTTTTATCAGTCTCAGTCAGAGAAGCACAAAAACTAAGAGGCTGCTGACTCTCACGGCCTGAGAATTGATATTTTTTTTTGTAGAGTCTACTCCTTTATGTAAATAATAAGCTTTCCAAGAATAACACTGAATTCATCTTTTAAATATTTAAACTCTGAAAGAGATTTGGCTTAATCACTAGAAGAAATATTAGACCATCAGCCCCACACATTTTGCACCGTAGTCCCCTATGTGCTGAGTCTAAACCAGCTACTTTTACAGAAATACGAATAATTATGTTGTTGTAAGTTACCTGATTCTGCGCAGTAAAGTAGAACTGAGGATGTGGCTAAAGGGGCTAATAAAGAGCAATCAAGAGAAACAATTAGATATTTGGAGAGATGAACAATATGAAACAGGGATGCCATGCGGCATTTATTTGAAATGACAATGACTTTCTAATGGCTGTTCTTTTGCAGTTGAACTGTTTTGCTAAGACATATATATTTGCTATTTAAGTGGATGATCATGTCTTAGAGATTCCCCTTGTAGATCTTTGGCGAGATTCCATTACAACTTACTTGCCTTGAAATTCAGGATCTCCTTCTTGCTCCTGGACTGCCTTTCTGACAAGGGTAGAGATTAAATGGAAAGGAGCACAAACCCAGAGGAAAGGAAGGTGTTAAAGACTACGTAGTCCTGTAAAACTTTTTGTGCTCTTTCTCCAGCTCTCACATAAAGAGGCACTCAGGACCCGACTGCAGCAATTGCTATAAATGCCAGTTGGAAAAGTACTTGTTCTCTTCTGCAAAAAGTGATCCTGAAGTGCCATTATGGGGACCTAGCTTTTACCTAAAGACCACATAACAGGATAAATAAATTCCCCTTGGGCAGTTAAGTCGGTATGAAGGGCCTCCACCTTGCAACAAGGAAGACTTTGAAGTTCTGATAGTGGATATTTATACACCTAAGGTACAAGCATCTAAAGTATGAGCACCTAAGCAATAAAGGTACAGGTTTTGTGACAAAGAATGGTATTGTGGGGAAGGAGAGGCAGACAGTGGTGCAGCTGTTTTCTTACCCTCTGAAAGCACGCAGACTAGTGAAGACAAAGGAGGGAGCAACAGTTTTCTTGGATGTCCAGTAAACCTCCCCCGTGTATAAGCAGCTAGAGGTGATACTGAAACAAGCAGTATGCTTTACAGAGGTTGAAAACTGTGTCCACCGAAGGCCTCTAGCTAGCAGACAGCTTGGAGTTAAACCCGTGCCTCCGAATAGGCCAGCTAAGGCTACTGGATTTCTAGGACCTTCAGCGTATTGGTGAGAGATGTCTAAGCTCTAACATAATCCTTTGTGCTTTCTTAAAAGTAGAGTATAACGTGCAAGGTAGCCCAGCTAAAGAATAGACATTCCACTTTGGAGACAATAAATTACTGGAGTACTATAAAATAAAAACAGGTTATAAACCAGGCAGGAAAATGGAGAAGAACAAGTTGTACTGCCAGCTCCAGCACAGATGCATATGCACAATGCTGAGAAAATAAGCCATCTTTCCCAGCCTCAGTGACAGTAAATAAAGAGCGATGGCTAACAAAAACAACGTGATAAAGGCTGGGTTGTGTGAGTTGCTCTTTCACAGGAAACCCATAGTACAGCATATTCATTACTCATATTATTGCTAACTGAGTTTTATGTATAGCTTCCTGTCCACCCAACTGAAAGCACAGTATGTACTATATATTTCCTCTGATGCACTGGTAGTGATCAAATCTAAACTGGCTCTAGTGTAAGCCAGAAAGGAAAATAAAAGCAGCACTTCTTAGAAGGGGAGGAAAAGGAAAGCAAAGGAACTGTAAGGACACATTCATTTAAAGTGATGTGAAAGACCAAGAGTATGTAACACATCAGAGAAGAAAAAAAGTATGGGAAGTGACATTCCACAACTACTAGGCAAAATCTATAGCAATTGGCAGTGCTTTACGTTCATGTATTGTATTCCTTGGCTCAGCTGCTGCCCGTGGTGGTGTTTACTAGAATACTTCCTGTACTACAAAGGACCGAAAAGAGCTGCCAACCTACTTTTGGTGATGCGCTTTATGTCAAGAGTAAAGGTAAAAGGACTGATACAGCCAACAGATTAACAATTTTCTCATTGGAACAAAAGGACTCTTGATTTTAATCCAAAAGGAAGATGGCAGCTGGCTGATCAGTATGGAGTGTTTTCTGGTCTTCTGAGCATCTGAAAGGTCTTGGATGGTGTGAGGGCATCCAACTACTCAGTGTTTGCTTATCAGCTCCAGCAAGAGAAGTCAGGAGGCTCAATTACGAATGTCTAATAACAGTAAATCCTCAGTCCCTTTAGGATATTCCCTGATTTCTCAACTTGATCTTTCAGGTTTGAAAGCTGAAGAGGCACTGATGAGGTAGAGTCGGATATTCAGGCAAGTGACTTCAAAGTAATGGGTTACCATGTATCAAAGCCGTGGCAAATGTTCTTGTGAGTGCTCTTAGCCAAAGGCATATGCCAGACCAGTTGAGACAATTTAGTCCACAGTAGAAAGCGTTTGAGCTAAGTGCATGTAAGCTGCCATGAACACTGCTTTGGAGCCAATGTTATCTTGTCAGTACTGCCCCAACACCTGAACGTTGTCACATACAGAAGCAGCATCATTTACCATTCTGTCCTTGCACCTCATGTCACCTCCAGGATTGTGTATAAGCCATATTTCCATGCGAAGAGAGATTGTCAAAGGAGCCTAAAGAGGTAAGAATACCTGAAATCCACCGAAATTCAGTGCAAATTGAATGTTTAATGGATTAACATCCCAATTAAGTTATCAAGGAATCAGAAAAAAATCACAGATATTCCTGGCGTAAATTCAAATAATTGAATAGCTCCAAGTCCCAGTTTAACCTCACCCATAATCTCATTTTATTCAGTAAAACACATAGGTTACTTAAGATTTTGAAAGCAATTCATTTCTCTTGACAGATACGACGTTACATTATTTTCTAGCATTTGGATTGTCATCAGTCATCAAGTCAGAGCCAACCCAAAGTCATTATACCAAGCACTTATAATTTTTCCCTTAGAAAAAAAAATCACTAAATCCTCACCCCAGTTCACTTTTCTATAGGCAAAGGAATAAAAAAAACCCAACAAAGTAAACCACAGCATTTGCATTGTCTGCTCCTCAGGACTCAGTTTTATCCTAAATGAATATGACTTCTCCAAAAAGATGAATTCAGAGCTTCAGTGCGTGCTTACTAGGATTTTGAAGGAAGGCTTGCTGGGAAGTCTTGTAATGGTCTGATCTGATTTTCTGCAAAGCACCCCCTTGAACCAAGAGTTGGCATTGGAGACATGCCATATTAATAAATAAAACTTTGGTGCTTCCACAGCACTTATCAACTAGTAAATTGTTATGCAAAATATGAATATGAATATTCCTGAAGTTGTATTTTGGCCTTACTGATTTGCCTGGTGACATCGCTCCAAGCAGCATGTGAAGTTTTCTAGTTTTCTTTGCTCTGGGGACCAGGGAAGTCAGTGCTGAGACACAGGCTTTGATGGAGGCTTACACTATCCGTCAGATGCTTTATTGGCCAAAGGAGAGTCAAGGATTAGAGGCTTAATCCTTGAAACAAATTTTATTTCCTAACTTTGATTTTCCCCACAAAACAAAGTCACTATAAACCCAGCCGTAGGATTTACTGGATGCATTTTTCCAGCTTGAAAGCAAACCTTTAACTCTTTATCCTGCATTTTATGAGAAAATGTGAGTTCATCAGAGTCCTTCAGTACAGGGCTGAGGCTCAGCTGCTTTTGCGTTTAAGCTGCCTTGGCCAAAGAGTCCCACGAGCACAGGCAGCACCTCAGGAACGGTGGGACGGAAAGTAGCAAAGAACTGGATTGCAGATGTAATTAGATCAGAAATAGGAGTCTTTGGCTGCTTGCTATTGTTTACAAACAAACTTATCAAGTATTCTGGCTTAAGCTACAGCGAAGCACTGAAGAATTGGATTTGGATGTTAACTGTTGCCACTGCACTGCCCGTTGTGGTTTTCACAATATATAGTTTGTGCACTGAATAAAGTTTACAAACCAGCAAGCCTTTGAGGATAACAAATGGTGTTCCTCAGGGGTCAGTACGGGGTCCGGTCCTGTTCAATATATTCATCAATAACCTGGATGAAGAGGTATAGTGTACCATCAGCAAGTTTGCTGATGACACAAAATTGGGAGGGGTGGCTGACACGCTGGAAGGCTGTGCCACCATACAGCATGACCTGGACAGGCTAAATGAATCCTAATGAAATTCAACAAGGGCAATTGTAGGGTACTCCATCTGGGGAGCAATAACCCCATGCACCAGTACAGGTTAGGGGTTGACCTCCTGGAGAGCAGCTCTGTGGAGAGGGACCTGGGAGTCCTGGTGGACAACAGGATGACCATGAGCCAGCAGTGTGCCCTGGTGGCCAAGAAGGCCCACGGCATCCTGGGGTGCATCAAGAAGAGTGTGGCCAGCAGCTCGAGGGAGGTCATCCTCCCTCTTTACTCTGCCCTGGTGAGGCCGCATCTGGAGTATTGTGTCCAGTTCTGGGCTCCCCGGTTCAAGGACAGGGAACTGCTGGAGAGGGTCCAGTGAAGGGCTATGAAGATGATTAGAGGATTGGAGCATCTTTCTTACAAGGAAAGGCTGAAGCACTTGGGTCTTTTTAGTCTGGAGAAAATAAAACTGAGGGAGGATCTTATCACTGCTTATAAACACTTAAAGGGAGGCTGCCAGGGGGATGGGAACAGTCTTTTTTCAGTGGTGCCCAGTGATAGAACAAGAGGTAACGGGCACAAACTCGAACATAGGGAGTTCCATCTTAACATGAGGAGGAACTTTACTCTGAGGGTGGCAGAGCACTGGCACAGGCTGCCCAGAGAGGTGGTGGAGTCCCTGACTCTGGAGACATTCAAAACCCTCCCGGACAATGTCCTATGCATCCAGCTGTAGGTGACCCTGCTCTGGCAGGGGGTTGGACTAGATGATCTCCAGAGATCCCTCCCAACCCCGACCTTTCTGTGATTCTGTGATAAGAGAAGGTAGCACTTCACTCTGCCTTTGAGTTACCCATGTGATGGGTTTGGGAGGGTTGACCAGTGAGAACAACTGAGCAGCCTGAGCAATAGGAAATGTTGAGATAGCACGTTCCTATTGCCAGGGTTGCCCAGGAGCCAGTCCCCTATTTGGCAAGAGGGGACTACTTTGATGGAAGAAAGCACAGGGAGCAGAGGTAACACTGTATTAGAACCAGCTCTCTGAATGCCTGGGATCCGTGTGCTGAGCGAGCCAGATTTAAATACTCAGGTAACACAATGAAACTGGAGATGTATAATATCTCCAGCACTCCAGGTGAGGTGGCAACCTTCTTTAAAACATGAAAATGAGTGTTAGTGTCAGACAGAGCATGAAAAGCAGTGTCAGGACAGACAGTAAAGTTAAACAAGGCAAAAAATAGACCAAAAGACTGTACTATACCAATAGGGTAATTAACTACCCAAAGAGTAGGGCAGGGGGAATTTAAGATCGTGTTTGATTTAATTCACACAGTGATGTATCACAATATTTGGAAGCATTGCAATGGCACTTCATTCTTTAGACATGCGAAGAGGTGTTGGTAGGCAAAAATTTAGGGAAATCCCAGTTTGTTGGCTGAATCCAATTTAAGATCAACGGAGCTTTTACTCACTATGACTATGGGTAACAAGAACGTTTCTGAAATGAAATATTTGAGAGCAAACATGATCTTAAGAAAATAGTGTAATAAAGTCTTAAGAAAAAATAAAGGGAAAGAAAATAATCTAGATAGATGCAATGTAATTTTTGCACTAGTTCCTACCAAGTCTTCTAAAAGATGAAAAGGAGTATTTTGAATGGAAGGGTGGAGGGGACTCAACAAGAAAAAAAAGGAGAAATTCTGTAGTCTTCCAGGAGAAAATTCTGCCTGCTCTCCATGACTGCCCACAGGAAATACAAGTACAGCAGGGGAGAATGTGCTTTTGTAGTTACTGAGGTTTTCGATGTAGGACTGACTGCAAAGGCATGTCCCATACCAGCTAGCACAAACTGTACTGAAAACTGGAAATGACAGGAGAGCACTTTCACCCCGTCTATAGCACATTATGGGAACAGCAGCAAAGCCCAGGGTTGCCTTGACCTAAAGAAAAGCCAAATAGTTTGGCAGAACATACTGTAGGTTCTTCCAAATATGGAAATTTCTTCTGATCTCTGGGCATATTTCAGCAGAACTATTTTTAAACATACGCTTTTCAAGTACTTTACTTTGATTGGGAAGCAGAAAATATGGAGAGAGTGGAGTAATTCCCATTGTTTTGTTCCATTTTTTAAACAGTATGTTCTTGGTGTCAGAAATATCAAATAACACTAGTGCGTGTATACAACAGAGAGATAACAACGATACTTCTTAGCTCAGTACATATGCTGAATTTTGAGAAAAAGAAGGAAAACAAAAATCTAGGATTCTTTATCTTCCCTCCTCCAACTCAGTAATAGAAGTTATCATAATCTAGTCTGGCAAAAGTAGCAGAAATTATACAGAGTTACTATTCTTCACTGGTCTTCAGCTCTCTGGGAACTCACACATGTTTTTGTAGCAAGATGTTAATTCCAGCACCTGGAGCCCCACAGTGGTATTAGAACAGTGTTTTGTCATCTTTGTGCATATACAAGGTTCTCAAATGACACTGAAAACATGCATACATCTTCTGAGTGCTCTTGTGTAATAGAAGTAATGGGGACTACTAACTGACACTGGTTAATTATCACCATGAGCACTGTTTCAGGATTGCCAACAGTCCAGGGCCAATAATATGAGTCATGCCAAGCATTTGCTGGATAGGATACTTGATTTATTCTGCAAAAAAAAAAAAAAAAAAAATCCCATGTCTAGAAAAACTTCAGGTTTTGGAGCCCATTGGTTACAAAGGTACTTGAAGCAGAAAGGATTTTTTTTTTTTCTGTTTTACTTCACAGCCGGGTGCTGGTAATGGAGAAGAGAGATCAGGCTTTTCTTAGCTTTATGATCACCCTCAAGAGTTGGCATGGGCCAGGGAACATTCCCAATGGCCAAGCTGGATGTGGTAACTCCGATTTCAGCAGGTAGAAGAACTCAGCTCTATGGACAATGGCCCTGTCACGCCACTTGGTTTCAGGAACAAAGAACATTTTCTGGTCATATTTATTTACTAGAACAGATGCAGCTGTTGATGGTGCACAGCCGTCATGGAAGACTTGATTCCAGTTCTTTCGCTGGTCTATGACGCAGATTGATTCAAATTTGTTTTGTGTCCTTGATTTGCTTATTTAATGTAACACAAGAACATAAAAAGTCTTTTCTGGGTCATATTAAACATTTATTTAGTCCAAAATCCTTCTCTGACAATGAGAAAAAGCCTACAGATGAGTTTAAGAACAGGACAAATGTAGCAGAACTTGCCAAGAATTTTCTCTTCAGTTTCAGTTATTTTGAGTTCAGGGGCTGCCTGAGGCAGAAGCATTATCTTATTATTCAGTCACTTCCTGATATATTTCTTTTCTGTCAGTGTGAAGCTGGGTAAAGCTTTGGATCCCCCCAGTGTCTTGCAGCATTGATGTCTACATCTTACCTTCACTTTGTGCGAGAATCAAGTCCCTTTGTTTACTTTCAGTCTGACAGCTGCTAGTTTGACTTGATGTCATTGTACTGCAACAGCGAACAGTGACTGATCATTCTGTGTTTATCCTTTCCACGTAACTCGTGGTTTTATAAAGCACTTTCCATTGGTGCATCTTAATTGATTTATTTTCCAGGAGGGGTCGTGTATTTGGTGGTTCTCCTTTCAGATGATCATCCTTGTGCTCCTTCTCTGAGCTTTTTTTTTTTTTTCTTCATACAGATAGAAAAGACTTTTTAAGCTACTTAGGATGGGAGAGATCTCTCACTAAATTTGTATGATGCCTTGAGCATGGGTGAGTAGGTGCTGCTGTAATACAATAAGAAGGAAGAGCTGTAGATCCAAGGCAAGATTTATGTAACTATTGAGGTACCTTAGAAGGCAGAAGATGACAAACAAGATTTACAGAAGCATCTCTGCAGATTAGTTGCCTAGCTTCTCTTGATAGTCTTACCAGCACAGCAGAACCATTTTCATGTTGCTGATCTTTTGGATAACAGCTCATAGGTCAGTGATTAAAAGCAATCGGTGAGACCATATGCACACGGAAACCAGCACTGTTGCTTCCCAGGCCCAAGCAGCACCCAGATATGACATATCTATAGAAACAGAGGGAGTCTGGCAAATATAAATAATGTGAACTTTTAAGATTCACAGGGGAAACCAATCCCGTGACTATAAAAGAGGTAATTAAAAAATCACAAGGAAAGGAGATTCAGCAACACTGGATTAATAAACTGTAAGAAATGAGCTTGGGAAATTAATGAAGTCCTAAGAATACTTGGAAAGAAAGTTGTATTGCTCTCCTTTGACATGTACTATATTTTATCCACAGAGATGTTTTTCTCTCTTTCACTTAATGTTTTGCTAAAGAGTGAGCTTGAGAATCAGTTTAAATTTTTTCAGTTTCCCCTAATTTCATTATGCAAAGAAAGGATCATGATGAATCAAACCAGTAAAGTTTTTGGCAGCTTCAAATAAGTACTGTATAAGTACTGCTGCCTTTATTACGGTAAGATGGGGAAAGGAAAGATGACCATAGCAAGACAAAGACACAAGTGCAGACACCTGAGTTACAAACCCAGACACTCAATTGCTGAGAGTTTTTCTGGTGTCTTTAACCTTTGGACGACTAAGTTACTACTTTGATACAGAAAATATTTACAATCAAACGAGCAACCATATCTGCACTTCTTTGTTTTTCTTTTTTTTGAAAGTGTTGAATTTTATCAAAACAATTCATCTAACCTCACCAATTATTATTTTTTTTATGCTTATGAGGTTGAGAAGGAAAAATGTCTGAAATGGATTCTCAAGGTATGATCCTTTCCCTCTGTAGACCAGTCATATGTGTTTGTCTGGTTAAACAGCTTGGAAGCCAGGGATGGCCAGGTAGGATGCTGGTACACAAAAAACTGGTGTTGACCAGGGTTTCCCAGTGCATAACCTATGCTTGGAATGGATCTTCGTTTGGATTTCATGCATTTATTTCTCATGTTAATATTTTTGAATGTCATGTACTTTTCAGCATATTGTGTACAGGCACACATAGACCAGAGTAAGCTATTCTCAGCAAACAACTTGTTCATCAAATATAGCTGCTTTATCTTTTAAAAAAATCATTTGTATACAAACTTCACATTTTTTTAATCTGAGACTACTCTGGAGTAAATTTATGCTTAGAGTGAATACAGCTGGCAAAACCAGGCATTAGCTGACTGGTTTATAGAAACATACTGTAGCCTGTGAATTCCTTGCCAGCTATTCCCTGTGTTAACTGTATGTACTGTGTTACTGAGGCTTTATTTTCATGATGCTCAGTTGCATGAATTCACCTGGATCACAGCATTACACGTTTCCTAAATGGGAACCCTACACCCTTCCTCCACTGCTACTCTGTGTTCTCCATCTGTCTGAACTCCAAACAAATGCACCATCGTTTTGCTTCTTTCTCTTCCCATGGAAAAGTTGTTCTAAGATTTTTATTGCCCAAAAGTTTAGATAAAATGTCAACCACAGATTTTACTGGGGAAAGGGCAAGGAAAAGGAGGGAAAAGAGATGTAAATGTGTAGTAGTCCTTCCATTAGTCCTGTAAGGTGCACACACCTCGGATCAGGGGGTGCAGTGTTGTTGCTGCAAGTTGCAGCTCCTTGTCCATGTTACAGCTGTGTTTGGCCTTGCCTGGAGAAAAGGGTCCATTGGATTCAATATCGAGGTAACTGCGTGAACTCTATGGTCTGTGTAACACGAAACATCACGTGAAATGATGGAAAAGTCATCGCTGTCTTCAAATCAATAAATTCCAATGGGTGATTTTTTGAATCATAGTGAAATGAATGTTTATGACTAGTTTTCCTGGCTGTTGCTATAATATAATGCCTGTGGACCACATGCTTTATTTCAGGCAGAGTTTATGTACCTCCAAGAGAAGACTACATAATCCCCTTTCAGATCAGATGGTCTGTGAAAGTGCAGATGAATGCAGAGTACATACTGGAGAAAAAATGGAAAGCAATAAGGTTAGTTGGTTTAATGTCAGTGTTACTGTCTTTGGCTTATAAGGGTTTCACTCACAACAAACACTTCTGATAGTATAATAGACTGAAAAAATGAATTTTTACGGTCCCTTACTGATGTAAACTATAACAGCAACTGGATACAGTGTCAGGCAAATGGCTTATGCATTATATGAGTGTGTGAACCAAACACTTCTGTTGACATCATATAGAAGTCATTACACTTTCAATTGACTTATTTTGCCATTGCAAACACTGTTATCTTCTCAGTGGAAGATTTTTTCCTCTGTGGTTTTCTTTTTTTTCAGAGGAAGATTTTATACTGTTTTAAGAAGTGCTGCTGTTAATAAGGTTTTAAAATAATATTTTTATATAGTCACATTGTTGATCTCTTTTGGCTGAAAGGTGAACAGAATGATAATTATTGAGGGGCCACTTCCACACTCAGCTGGTATACAGCTAGATACATTCAAGGATTTCTGTGTGATATAGCAGTCCCCTTTTTGTGTGACACAATGCATGTACTACACCTGCTGTGGGGACTACAAACCCACTGTCTTTCTCTTTTTTTTCCTTATGCTCCCATGCCCTAACAATTTATTTCTGTATATTCATTCTTTCACACGTTTATCCCACTTATTGCCTTGAAAAATCACAGCCCTTTAGTGTATGCCGGTGCTAGAGTGCATAGAAAAATAAATAGTTCTGAAACATATTTGACTGGATAAACAATGAAGTTTAATTTTCCCTCATTTTATTTACCTAAAAGAACTAAATATCTGAACTGCAAAATGTTTTGGTCTTTCTTTGACTTTGTTGGTTACCCTGATGTCACAGCTACTGTGAAGAATTCATGAAATTCTGTTTTTCTGCCTTGATTCACCACCCTAACTATGTGTATTTTAGGACCCGTGTTTATATTTATTCTTTATTGTAGACACGTGCTTAAATGCATTTCTGAATTGGGGCTTTTGGCAAGCAGAGGAAAGAATATACGAGGCATGTTGCATTTGATGCTGTGTAACTTTCTGCCATAATAGATTTTTTTTGGTGTTCACACCCATATTTGGCTCAGAGCTGGGAACAGAGCCATGACAGTTAATCGAACAACCAGATTCTTGGCCTTGAGGACCTGATGGCCGTAGCCCAGGTTGTCATACTGGTGTTCAGCAACTGGTAGAGCACAGGAACTGGCTCACTTGTAAGGCCTCACAGACTAATGTGAAATCAGAGGGGAGTGCAGCACTGTGTAAAGGCTTTTTGGTCCAGCAAGACATTACAAACCTCCTTACAGTGCAAGGCGTAGGCCACAGCCGCCTGGTTAGCAATATATACTTATGGACTTGCCTAGGTACTGACTGCGATGCAGAGCGTGTGATCTATTTACTTCCTTCCCTGGGAGGGACGTTAGACGTAACACAAAGGTGCTCTTTACTAGTTCCACCTGCTCAGTATTAAGGATGGTCTAATTTGATGATTTCCCAAGTTTTGATGTTGTAATTCTTTAACCAATTTCTGGGTTTTGAGAAAATGCCATTCCGTAGGTCTAATACGTTCCAAAAATTGCTCATATAATGCAGCTTTTCATTTTGTACAGAGACAGAAATAATAGTGTGCATTCATTTCAGGAAACTTAAACTTCAGCATTGTGCATAAAGCAAAAGAAAACATTTCAAGGTTTACAATTTGACAGGGAAAATGTCTTCTTGACCCTTATATAGTTAAAAAGAAAGGACAAAAAAGTAGTACTTGTAACTCTTGCATCTTCATTAGCACAATAGGGTCCTGAACCAGGATTAAAATGGAAGGTCTTTTTCAAAGCTCGTAAAGAAAAGCACTTTTTCTTTTTTTTTTTTTTTTTTTTTGTGTGTGTGTGTAAATGCCTTTAAAAAATGAATAGAGTCATTTATCTAAAAAAAAAAAAATGTATTGACATTTTTATGGAGTTGTTTTTGGAAAGATCCAACGTTTAATATTAAATTCAACATATGGTTGTGGTCAAATTGTGCTCCTACTGTGTAAAATGTATGAATAACAACTTACTGCATTCTCCTGGCCAATATACGGAGAGAAGGTTGATTAATTTAACTAGTATCCCTTAATCTCCTGCCTTGGCTTCCATCCCATTCTGCAAGGGCTGATAAATCTTACATCCCCTGAGGAGTATTACAATTCCTAATAGTCTTATGCTATTAGGAAGAAGCAAGGCTCAACTGTACCAAAACATCCAGCACATGAA
>VZSZ01005667.1:875424-931906 GCA_013398815.1 Ibidorhyncha struthersii
TGAAAGAAAAAGTAAAAAAAAAAAAAAAAAAAAAAAAAAATAAAAAAAAGGAAAGTACTGTTCAGGGGAATTCAGGAAGGTAGGGCTGTTCCTGTCACTCTTTGCAGCACTGTGTTATCAAAACAAAGTCACTCATATATTTGACCTCCTTTTAAAAGAAAAATGTGCTTTGCTTAGAGCCAATGTTCTCTTAGGACTGGCAGCTACTTTCACCATGGTATTGCATGGCCCAGAAGAGGAAAGTTATCCACTGATTTCAGCATGAAGTAGGATTCCCTGTCCTGACACTGATTTTCTGTGCAACTGCAGGTAAGGCACTCCATGCTTTCCCGTAGGCTCAGATGCACAGTCAACATACTTCAGCTGTACGAGTTCCCCTGCATTAGATGAGCCATAACCGTTGCCTGTGCTCATACTTGTAGCCCACAGCAAATTCAGCCTGACTTATCTTACAGTGAAGGAAATTTAAGATACATAGCATAGCCTTGTATATGCTATAGGCTGAGTTAGCACAAGGACAGTCACCGTGTCCCAGATAGTGCATATGGAATTGTTCAGCTGCAATATCTTGGTCATGTGACTGAGATTTATACCTCACCTATAAACTATCTTGAAGGAGAGTGAAAGCTGAAAGGATAAATACATTTTTTTAAAAAAGCAATGAAGATGACTGTAAGATTCTCAAAACCTGGTTCTATAAGAACTGCGTGAGTATTCAAGAGAGACATCGTTCTCATACACAGGAAGAGACAATATTAGTAATTTCTGAATAGGGATATGTTTTTTTTCAGAGTACAGCGAAACCTGGCAAATTAGCTGATTGTTTTCCTATTAACTAATATAAGTGATGAGTATTTTGCTTTGGTAAATATAAACATCTTTTGCATAAGATTGAATCACCTGCAACAGGCTGAACCCTATTGTCTTCATTCTAGCAAAACTGCAATCAGTGAGATTTTTGAAGGGCTTGGAGCTTGCAGTACACGTTTCCACAAAATAATGCTCTGAATTCAGTAACAGGTTGGACTGACTAAGGATATGAAAACAGGGCCTGATTCATGATTTATATTAATAATGCTGCTTTGAATTCTTATCCATTATTCAGAAATCTTTCTTCATACATAGTAAATAAGTCCTATTACATCTGAGGTAAGTAAGTAGTATTTTACCTGTCGGGAAATAGGGACTTAGAGAATTCAGGATGAGCACTTGCAGGAGTAGATCTCCTACTAAGTGACCATTCTGTGGTGTTTGGTGCAGAAGTCATCCTTGCAGTGGCTTTGAAGGATTTGGCCTGGCTCTCTGAAATAAGATGTGGATGCTGTGTGCCCATTGGCTGTTAAAGTTTGGGCATGCATCCTATCAGGTCCCCTCTTGCACCCCAAATCTTCAGGCAGGGGTGGGAAAGGGGTAAGAAGAGCCGAGTCTCAGGCCAGCAGCAGCTGTATCCCATGAGACCCTGCTCTGAAAACGCTGTAGCAAGGTGTGGAGGTGCAAGGCTGTGAGAGCAAGCTTCATGGTGAGGTTTGGTTTATTTTGGGACAAATTTTCTTGCAAGTGATGTTTGGTTAAAACTATGGCACTTTTCAATCACATGAGGAACAGCCAATTGTGGTGAACATCTTGTGAAAAACATACTTTGAAATTTCAGCCTCAGGCAGTATTATAGGTTTCAGGTGTAAAAAGCTCTCTGTGGGAAGAAAGAAATGGACCAAACCCATTGGTCTGTGTTCGTTGAGGCTCTCTTAACATCCAGGAATACACTGGGATATTGCAGAGGTTTATACATGAGAAATACTGTAGAAAGATGAGTCCAGCAGTCTAAAGTGGGAAACTTCAGTCCATTCTGTGAATGCACATTTGTTTTCAGATAGACACAGAGGACTCAGTTCTAGCCTTTGTACAGCCTGGGGGTGTGGGGACAACTTCTGCTCAGGAATGACACAATCCAGCTGACCTGCTGTTTGGGTCCATCTTTTACAACCATTCTGACCAGCCCCCAGACTATTCAAAATCCCTCTGGACACCCCTCCACATGCATTTATTCCTAAGGCTGTAGACTGGGCCCAAACCCCTTTGATTTCCCAGAGCTCTGTGACTGGATATACACCGAGGGACCTCAGAATAGACTCTGATCAAAAGCCTCAAAAAGCCTATCTTACCCCAGACCTCTCAAGGAAATTTTACTTCCATGTGGTTTTCAGGTTTGTGCCAGAAAATGAAACACAACATTCCCAATTCAAAGTGTGGGATAAAACCTGAATATCAGCCTCTTGTTCCTTTAAAAAAATACGGACATATTTATTACCCTATTCCTAGTTTCATGTACATTGTATTTCATATGCTTGCTGTAATAATGCCACAAAAGACTTCATAAATGCACTAGTCAGTGGGGAATGCTATGCCTGCTTGTAATTTTACACATCTTTTCTCTAAGCCAGAAAACCTAAATGTAAAATGTAGTATACAGAGACACTGAGTGGGGTTTTGTGGTGCTCTCTGGAGGATGCTGGATTCATAAAACAATGAATGGATTACAGTCATCAATAGAGTTAGTTTTTCCATCTGTGACAGACGTACAGCGTACTCTTGCTAACGTGCTTCATATTAATAAGCCACCCAAGTATAATTCATTGCAGGTTGCAGCTATAAATCAGAAATAGCCTTCGTTTTGTTCATCTGTCATGACTGAGAGAGCATCAGGGGGTGGGGGCTGTTTGTAAAGAGGCGAGAGGGGCTGCAGCACTTTAGCCTCTCCCTGGAGCGTAAAGCCTGTCACGCCGCGGCTGTCCGTGGAGACGCGTGCATGACTCAGTGCCCTGTCACAAGCGAAAACCCACCTTGTCACCTGCCATCGTTTTCTTGTCTTGCTATGTTCTGCTGGGAAAGAGATGCAAAGAAAAGCTGCAGAAACGGTGCAATGCAAACACAAGCAAAGCCAAATCCCGCAGGCGCCGCTGCTGCTGCTGGGAGCTCTGGGGCTGCACGTGTCTGACCCGGGCACAAACCCGCCCGGAGACAGAATAGAGTAGAATAGAATATTTTCAGTTGGAAGGGACCTACCATGATCATCTAGTCCAACTCTCTGACCAATTCAGGGCTGACCAAAATTTCAGATTCAGTCCCAGAAATTCCCAGCTGTTGGTAACTTTGCTTTAATCCTGACATTTTGGTGGTGTGACACAAATCACTTCAGACCCGATCCAAGATCCAAGTCCCATTAAAGCTGATGAGGTTTGGGTTTTTTTTCCCTGACTTCAGTGGAAGCTCTCACAGTCAATCTCTCAGCTTCCCTGTCTCTACCTAAAAAATTGGGATAAGCATGCCTAACTCATAGGGGTGTTCTGAGAATTAATTGGTTAATATTTGTAGGGCATTTTGAGGATAAAAAATGCTGAACATGGGTATTATCTCGCCTGGTGGGGGATGTGTGTGTGTGTGTCTTCTTGTGTGTTTTTGTGCAAAATGAATACCATACTTCCATGGGTAAAACTTGCATATCAGATAAGCTGCATGCCTATGCAAATAAACCCTCCGGCAAAGAGAGTGCTCAGTCTTCAGGCAACATGCAAGAAAGCAGAGGCAAAGGCAGAGGGCAGCAGAAGCAGGGGGAGATGTTGTGAAGAGGGAAAAGAGATGTCAGAAGTGTGTGAGGGGGGAAATTCGGGAGAGGGGAAATCTCTTTTTCTACAAATGCGTACGTATAAACTCTTCCGAATCACAGGCTGTGCACATGAAAATACGTATTTCAAAATTCTTTTTGCATTATGATTTAGCCATGCATTATATTTTATGGTGACATGACCTCATTGTTTAGAGATTTTTGGTGTACACTATAACAGCCTTTGTATGGCAATAATTGTACCTCATACGTTAAGTTTTGGCATTCCTCATATATTCATTCCGTCACTGGAATGTGCATAGCTGAAAACTAGCACATTGTAACTGAACAAACAGGGGATTAAATGTGCCTGTTTTGTCTTCTTTACTAAGCTAGGTGGGATCAAAGCTATCTGCTTCTGTGCCATAGTTTAATTATATTTTTATTCTGCGTGCCAACATTTTACAAAATGAAATGAAGCAACGACAGAAGAAAATACAGCATCATTCAAATAGGCTTTAATCAGGTCTTGGAAGGATAACAGAAAGCAACTGAAGCAGGTTTGTTAATTCAGTTGGTTTCAGCCCATTGTAAAACCAATACACACGGCTGTTATTTCGGAGATGATCAGCAATGGTCTGCCTGGGACCGCAAGCTGCAAGAACGGAGTGGATCACAAGATAACAGCATGTTTAGATGCCCACACTGAGGTAGCTGCCACAGTGCTAGCGACAGACAGTTAACAGAAGGACAAGGAAGCGGCTGCTGTGTAGGAATGAATCGTGCATAGGCATAGCAGTAAATGATGGTCCCTATCTATGCAATTAACTGTGAGCTACAGGCAGGCGGTGAACAATGGCAATGCACATTACAGTTATTGCCTTTGTATTCTGTAATCTTGAGCACAGACACATTTCTCAACATTTCCCGGTCTCCCACAGCATTCTGAATGTTTCGAAGGTGTGGACTGGATTTAATTGTGAGAGGATTTCCACGTCTGTAATGAGAAAGGGTTAGCCCATACCTCTTTTGAAATGACACTGTGAATATGACTTATAGGAATGCACTCACTGTAATAATAGCCCTTAAAAACGTGTTGAACCCTCAGGGTAAAAGCTCATTCACTGACTACAGGCAGAGGCTGTAAGGGGGAAAAGAAAAAAGCAAAAGCAAATGCAAAAAAAAAAAAAAGTGTGGAATCAGGTAGCTTCTGCTCTTCCTCTCTAAAATCTGAAGTGCTAGCAGGAAGTGCTGTAATAATTATTTCTTCTAACAGCTGGCACTTCAAGCTTCCTTCACACCAGGGGAAGTTGGTACACGAGAGCTGGAAAGCGAGGTGGGGTCCCAGGGGAGGTTTTGTCGCTGAGGATAGCACTTTCATGCCACATTTGGGGAAGAAAAAAGATTAAAATAAAACCCGCTTTCTGCATGAACCACTTGTCTTTCTTTCTCAGGGCCTTTTTTAAAGATGGATCTTGATAGGAGTGGCGTCTGGTTGCAGTCATTTTTATACTGGCTTTTCTCTCCCCGCTGGCTTATGTGGCTCCCCCTTGTTCCTTCTCCTTATGCTCCCTCCCTCCTGGATGGTCCTTCTCACCCTACATCTCCTCTCCAGTTCTGCCAGCGCTACGATTTGTAGGGACTTGTGTTGAACCAGACCAGAGGCTAGCCTGAGACAAAGTAGCCCTGAAAGTAACATAAAAAGGAAAAGTGGAGAGAAAAGGTGGTTTCTAATATAAATCTGGATCCTAGCAAGGATCTGCTGGTTTCTGAAATAGTTCCATGGGCACAGTCTTGTAGGCAGCAAGAAGTGTCCAGCAACCAAAGGTAGAATAGTTGCTGAAGAAAACGTCTTTATAACCACAGCCTAAAAGGGAGGGAGGAGGGAATGAACCGAACAGAGGAGGGAATAGGATCCCCATAGAGTAAAAGAAGTGACAATTATGGTGGCTGAGTACAGTTATAGAGGTGATGAAGAAGGGATATTAAACACCTTTATGTCTCTTTAGTGAGTTTGCACAAGGCTGTGTGATGGTAAGGTGACTTACCACCCTTACCTCCTTTCTTGAGATACAATTTTTCAACTGTACTTCAAGAATTTTTATGTTTTCATTTTCCTGGCATTGCTCTGTAAATGTTAGAAATCTCATTTGCTACCTTTATTTAGCCCTCTGTGCATGTGTGTTTTGACACAGACTTTAATTACATGGTCATCTATTATTTTTATTTCACTGCATGGATAATTATTAAATGGTTCTTTTTATCTTCTTTATTCAACGTATGGCTCCAGGCTCTATTAATCACAATCTAAAGTCTCAGCTGAATACAATGTTATTAAGTTCCTCATGTGTTTTTTATGGTGCTCTTTCTGTAATTTGTCAGTTCTTCACAAACATCGTGAATTTATATTCACAGCAGCCCTAGCAATTAGGTGTATTATTACCATCATTTTACAGATGGAGAACTGAAGAAAAGATAAATTATAGCCAGAGCTGTCAAGACCCTATACTAATTTTTGACGACCAACTTCAGACACCTAACCTATAATTTCTCAGGGGCAATAGTATTAAATAGGTAATCTACATTCCAGTCATCTATCCCTGTGCTTCAGCCTGATTTTCTGCAAATCACACCCAGAAAGCAGGGAATAAAAAATATTAACAGCTGAGAGCTAATTGTAAATGGCTGGCTCTAATCCAAAATCAGCACTGTGGCAGAGGTAGGGAGATGATATAACTGCCTTACATGCCGTTAAGGGTCAAGTTGAGCTTTGTACTGAAACAGAAGAGAAGTGAGTGTCTATAGCTGAGTTAGGCATTTAAGTTCTCACTGGTGTCAACAGAGCCTGGGGAGCGGCTCGTTCACCCTCCCTAGGAGACACCTATTTCTGACCAGCCCAGCACTCTGCTATGCTCTACCAAATGCATCTCAGTTGACTCTACTGGGATCGTAGACACTCAGCTGACATGCAGACACCTACTGCAACCAATTTATTTGCCTGAATCTGCAGCCAAGCCTCTCCTCAGTGTTTTTAGTAATGAAATGCTATACTTTCTACAATATTCTTCCTTTATCTTTTCTTTGATTCCTTCCATTTTCTGCAGCATGTTGAAGCTAGGATACCACAGACACCTTTTAATTCATCCTGTAGTCCTTATTCACATAGCACTGCCCATGCTTGTTGAGTTTTTAGCACTTATTCACATCTAGTGAATAAGCACTTATTCACACCTACTGTACACAGAGACACGTCTCTCCTTGCACTGTTCATGACTGGGCTGTATTGCATGAGGCTGTATCTTCTTGCCCTGGTGCTCTTTTTTGACCAGCCCCACACTGACACTATAACTGCATGACTGCATCTCTGTTTCTACAACTGAATCAAAATTTTAAAGTATTAATCCACTGTGATGTTGACCAGCGAGAATGCAACTGAAACCCTAGAAAGGATTTTAATTATACTAAAATTAGGTTTCCTATTTTTAGTATGTTATTTTTTGATACCAGCCAACTTCTTTGTTAACTGACTAGTCCATTAAATAAACTTTAATTTGTATGATAATTGAACGATCTCTGAATATCATAAAGCATAATTGCAATACAGCATAATTGCAAGTCTCTCTGTCACTAAGAGAGGCAACAAAATGGTAGTATGATCTCCAGAATAGCGTACAGGTCTGGGAATAAAGGAAACGTACTATTCCCAGCTTCATCACTGCCTTTGTGATATGCCTGTACTGAAGACATCTGCATCTGGCTTCTGGCTCAGCTGATAGTCAGTGAAGGACTAGTCAATAGAATCCAGGGGGCAATTCATCGTCTCCTAAATTAGACGTCTGAAATAGGGCAGATGATTGGCACCCTAAAAGGGCATATTTATCTCCAGTGAGTATAAATGGAGCCCCAGGGGCTGGCTTGGGTTTAAATGTCTACATTGTTGATGTCTAAAGTCAGGTGAGATGAATCCCACCCTCTGTATCCCCAGGCCAGTTATTTTATCTCAGTTTGCCTTTTATTTGTCTCTCTGAAAAAGCAAGTGTAATACCAGAAGCAGTAGAGTAGAATTAACACAGAGCTCTGCCTTGACTAATTACTTTCTCAGTAGGGCCTTTTTATAGATCACTGGGGTATCTCTATGTGATGTGATGTTGTGCAATGTAGAAATACCCTAAGTGCTATTATAATAAGTCATATGGTAAAGCTCAATTAAATACCAACATCTTCCATGTAACATGGGAATTTCTTTTGCCTTGTAGGTTCTTTTCCTCTGGAAAAAAAAAAAAACCAAACCAAACTTAGATCAGTGCAATATCAATATCAGAACTTTTGTGGTACCAACATTTTCATAGGAATCATAGTGAATTTTGCTTAGCAGAAAACTACTGTCCTTATCTTACCTTTTTTTCTGTCTCCAATGTATTTCTTTGTTTAGAAGACACTGAAGCCGGAAGCTTCAGAAGCAGAAGCCTCGTGGCAAGCCAGAAAGAAAAATAAAGCTGAATTCTGGGGATATTGCCAGGTAATGTCATACAGGATGCTCTGCAGCAACAGCTCAGGAACTACAGGTGGAATTACATGATTATATGTTGCCAAGCTCTCAGGCAAGCTGGGGAAGCAGAACAGTCAAGGAGAAAGCAGAGGGGAGTTCCAGGTACCTACAATTTACCCCTTTCTGGACACTTGGAAAGTTGTAATGAGTTTGACGTTAAGTGTACCCACATAGTAAGCCTGTATGACTGTAACTCCCCATGGAATTTCTTTTCTGAACTCAACTAAAGACCAATTTTTAATTGTTTATGTTATTGCATCTATGGGGTTTCCAATCTTTCCTTCTCTTTTTATTTCTGGGTAAGACCTATTCACTTTTGTCTCCAGCACTTCTGTCTGAGCTGTGCTGCATGTGGTATACTTTCAGGATCTCAGAAGTTCAGCAGCCATGAGCTCATTACCCTGTCTGGAAATTCAGGGTAGTCCTTTTCGTTCTTCTTCACAGAATATCCTCATATATTCAGACTTCAGGCTGACCCTTTCTAGATGTCAGTCTTCTACACCTCGACTCATAGTTTTCAGCACTTGCTAAACAGTGCTATTGCAATCAGTGGGAGTATCCTTGGGAAACATCTCTGAATTTGGCTACAAGAGGGATTGTTTTGGAAAGTTGGAAACAAAATCCTCAGCTTGACCCGAGTGTCAGTTCAGAGATAAATAGAATGAAGACTTTGTTCACTATAAAGTGTCATGATTATCTAGAGATAGCTGTGTTAGTGAATCTTCAGAAAGGAACATCCCTATGTTAACAGCATAGACACCCATTAGACCTTTTCTTCATGCCTACCTTCATGAACTGTAAACAATATAATTTAAGACTTCGTGCAAATTAAAACATAAAAACCAAATAGGTATGCAGACTCAAACCCAAGGTAATCAAAAAATCACCCAAGAGCAATAGAAGTTGACCTTACCCTTGCGTGACCTTTGTATGGTTTTTTTATTACCTTGCAGCAAAGATTTACCATGACATTTGTGTGAGTATGTTTGTGGGATAAAGGAAGCAGTCTTTCACTTCTGTTTATAGAGAAACAATCAAACACTGTGTTTTATATTTTCTTTTAAGGTAAGTGGAAGATAAATTCACAAGCATGTGTTCTCATGTTGTGTTCAAACAAGTAGTAGATTGTGGACCTGTTCATTGAGAAACTCAGACACTTCTTCAGAAAAGCATCTGTCCTTGGAGCACTCCACTTGAACAAGAAAAGAAAACGTAATTTATAATATCGTATTTGAGGTTTGTCATATTTCACTTATGCAGACAGCCAGCTCTGGTGGCCGGGATTTGACAGACAGAGACATGCTGACTACCGCACCCTTTTCTCCAGTTGCTTCATAGGACACGGTGGTTCCTGCCCTCCTTAATCAATTGAGAGTCGGGGCCTCATTCCTTGTGCTTCTGAGTAACCACTAAATTTCATTTAGCTTCATCATCTTTACCCCTTTTCTGTCAACAAACAGGAGGTAGCCCCTGTGTGTAAGATAGCTGGTTTTAATTTTTCTTCCAGAGGTGCCAGTCTCTTGTAATGGACAATTTGGTAACACTTCATTCATTAAAGGGAACCTAAATGATTGACTTAAGAACTAAATTAGATTCTTACTTCTAGATGGCAAAATTTAGGTGCTGCACAGCCCATTCATAAGGTTGTGAAAAATGAGCCTGACTATAATCTTTAAATACTGCCACAGTGAGACATATTTTACAATAGCAAGGATGATGTGTGTTGATAAAATGGCCCACAGTTATGTGAATCCAACCATACACTCACATTTCCTGGAAAAAATGTTGCCACACTTGCATAACTCTACCTTTTTTTTAAAAAAAAAAAAAAGTTTGACTGGTACCCACAAGAGACACCAGGTAAAAGTAAATGTTTACTTTTAACTCTCTCCCAAGATGAACAAGACTGACAATATGGGGCACTAGAAAAATGTAGCATGTCAGTGGCCTCAAACTGAAATGATTTAATAGGCTCAGAAAGAGCTTGTTTTTGTCACAGAAAAGCCTGAAATGAAAAGTAGATGTTTCCAGAATGTCCTGTCAGAAAGCAAAAAGATTTTCCCTGTGCACGAGCCAGGAGCTGGCCCACTCCTATGGCCTCTTTCTTTTTGTTAAGTACTGATACTTCCATGCTGTTTGTATTGGACAGGGAGCGATGCAGGAGGAGGGAGAAGAGAAAACCAATATGTTCCTATGTAAACTCAGCCAGACAGCAGCATAATATAGGAGCCAGCCAAAAATACCAATGAGGATTCCAGGCTTACGTTCAAAGAGTAATATGACATTTTTCAGGGTTGAAATTCAGGCCTGACTGAAATAGATTTTTTTCCCCTTTATTTAAGCCCAGATGTGCAAAGGTATTTAGTTCCTAATTTTATTTTTGCTACCTGAGTGTACTGTTTTTAATGGACTTAAGAGCTGTAATATCTGATTTTAATTCTTATACACTTTTCATCCTAAAGCACTCCAGAAAAGAAATTGCAAGCATTATTCCTAGTTCAGAGTGTAATATAGAGGCACAAGCGATAGAGATGACAGAGGATTTTCTATTTTTAAAAAAATATTCCATCAGTGTAGATTTCTCTAAATGAAATTGGTCTCTTGGTCGCTAGAGACACATTCTAGAACAACGACTACTAAAGGATTGGGGCGTTTGGTAGACCAGCCAATGATCTATGTTTTTTGCTAAATTGACCAATTCAAATAAGAAGATCAGATTTTATTCACTAGTATCTCAGGGAATTCTAACTTGAGACATCTCTGATGTAAACAAATATACATAATTAAGCAAGCCATCCTCAAATCTCCTTTGAAAACAGTAGAGCAAAGTGGATATTTACAGGGATTTTGAATTGTGATGAATCAGCCTTAGATTCCACTGACTCAGTCTCCATTGGCTGTAAAGTCATCCTAGAGTGAGAAGTTCAGTTGATTAGATGTCTCAGTGGAGGCATCTGCATTTAGAAAAGACGAATACCAGCCTAAGTTTTTAAAAATTCACAATTGATTTCAGTTTCCTTTGCTGGAGATTTGCTTAAGTGATTAAAATGTGTCTTGAACTTGTGTTTATCCCAACTTAATGCCCTTCACATCAGAGTATTCTGATCAATTTATACATATTTGCAGTTTGCAGTACAACATTGAAAGGCATTGATTTCACCATTTTGTGGGAAGGGCATGTTTTTCTCATTGCCCAAGGTTCCATGGGATGGGAACATTTTTGAAAGCACCTGTGTTAGAAAGGTGAGCTAACTTTCCAAGACAGGCAGCAGAAAAACAGCAGAATTTGTATCTCTCCAGATTCTTTGCTACATTCTTTGCTTTAGGATAGGCTGCGTCCTCTGCAAATTAGATACACAATATAGATATTTTACATTATAGCCCGTGGTAGCAGCAGTACCTAAGAGTATTTTGGAATACTCCAGGCCAATATCAAGAGTACTTAGGGATGTTCACCTTAAGGTTATTGGAACAGCTGCAAAGTCAGAAGCAATACAATCATCCTACTGAAATAATAAATTAAGGTTTTTTTCTTTCCCTGTCTAAAGAAAAGGAAAGCATCTGCCATTGACCACTGTTAGAGACTCAACACCTGACTTGAGAGACCATTGACTTGACATCTCTTTGAAGTAAATGGCAAAGTCAATGGTTTCTCTATGACCAGGATTTCAACCAGTATAAAATCCTATATTCTCTCATACCTGTGGTTGCATTTTAATTTGTTGAGCCGATAACAATGATCAATGAATACTGAAAGGATGCCGAACACATTTGAAATGCATATTACTGGGCATCGAGTAATTGCTATTTCTAGTCAAATACAGGCATTTGGGAATTTACTGCTGCTTGTTCATTCCCAATCAATAAAGATTAGCCACAAAGAGAAAGAGAATCTGCTTGCATTAACTTTGATAAAATGATAATGACTGAAAGCATTTTGAAGTTCTACAGCTGCTTTGCCATTTCAATTACATTCAATTAGAAATAATATTAATATTAATAATAAAAATAAATTCACAATCATTATCAGAGTTGAAAGAAGTTTAAAAAGCTGGTCTTTGGATCAGGATTTCTTTAAAAATGGACACATTTACAGTCTTGTTGGCTTTTGACCTATTTATGAAGTTTTGTCTTGGTGCCAAAGTTCTTTAGAAATCAAGATTGTTTCACTTTAAAAAAAAAAAATCATCTGTTTACCAGATATTCCTGAAACCACTAAACCACACTGTATGTACTATCTTAAACAGTCAAAGGTCCTCAAGGACAGCTTCTTCCTCCATGGTAGGCATACCCATCAAAACCTACAAGGAAGATTTCTACTGGTAAAGACTGTTACAACTAGAGTGAATTCAGCCCAAAATAATGTATTGAGACTCACAGCACCAGCATCTCCTTCAGAGCAGGGATCAGCCCCACCAGCCTATGCCCTGAGACAGCACTGCAATTAGACAGTATCATTACTGTGAGCTTATTCATAGGTATCTGTTGTATACAGACCCTGAGAGTCAACAACTGGTTGAGCAGCTGGTATTGGTGGCAGGGATTTGTTTTATAAAACCACTGTCCTCTTTGAGGACTGAGAAATGCTAGGAAGAGGTAGGATGGACCTGACTAAGTGAGGCAAAAATATCATTGCCAACAAGCTGGCCAACCTGCTTAGGAGAGCCTTAAACTAGGAATGATGGGGGGAAGGAGGTGATAACCCACAATCAAGAGGAGAAGTGCTAGACTGGCTGATATGGAAGGAGAGACTGCAAAATCAACAGAGCAGGATAAAAGGCAGTCCACTGCAACTGTACACACAGATAAAGAAATGACAAGAACAAAGCATTATGGGGGGAATGCTCCCTCTTTTTTTTGGGGAAATCAGTGTGCAGCAAAGAATCATAGAATCATAAAATCATAGAATTGTCTAGGTTGGAAGAGACCCTTGGGATCATTGAGTCCAACCATCTACCCTACTCTACAAAGTTCTCCCCTACACCATATCCGCCAACACCACATCTAAACGTCTCTTAAACACATCCAGGGATGGTGACTCAACCACCTCCCTGGGCAGTCTATTCCAATGCCCAACCACCCTTTCTGTGAAAAATTCTTTCCTAATGTTCAGTCTAAACCTACCCTGTTGGAGCTTGAAGCCATTCCCTCTTGTTCTGTCATTAATTACCTGTGAGAAGAGACCAGCACCAACCTCTCTACAGTGTCCTTTCAAATAGTTGTAGAGTGTGATGAGGTCTCCCCTCAGCCTTCTCTTCCTCAAACTAAACAGTCCCAGCTCCTTCAGCCGCTCTTCATATGATTTGTCTGCTAGGCCCTTCACCAGTTTCGTTGCCCTCCTCTGCACTCGCTCCAGCACCTCGATATCTCTCTTGTATTGCGGTGCCCAAAACTGGACACAATACTCAAGGTGTGGCCTCACCAGTGTTGAGTACAGGGGCACAATCACCTCCCTACTTCTGCTGGCCACGCTATTTCTAATACAAGCCAGGATGCCATTGGCTTTCTTGGCCACCTGGGCAAGAAGAACAAACCGAGGGAATGAGAAGTCTGCATGCAGTTGCAGGGCTATGATCTGATCAACATGACAGAGGGATGGGTGATGGGATAGAGCACACCTTCAGCAAAACTACCTGGATGATACCCAACTAGAAGTGGCTGATCTACTAGATAGCTGTGCTGCCATTCAGAGAGACCTGGACAGGCTGGAGAAATGAGACAACAGGAACCTCATGAAGTTCAGCAAAGGGAAATGCCGAAGGCACTAAAAACCCTATGCACCTGGATGGGCTGGGGCCAACAGGCTGGAAAGCAGCTCTGCAAGGAAGACCCTACAGGCCCTGGTGGACACCAAGTTGAACATGAGCCAGCAATGTGCGCTTGCAGCAGAACAGGTCAACAGACTCCTGGGCTGTATTAGGAAAAGCACTGCCAGCAGGTCAGGGAAGGTGATCCTTCTCTGCTCAGGAATGGTGAGATGAATCTGGAGTGCTTGGTGGAGTGAAGGGTTTTCCAGTGCAAGAGAGACCTGGACATAATGCAGTGAGTCCAATACAGGGCTACAAATACGTTTAAGGGACTGGAGCATCTGTCAAGGAGAGGCTGAAAGAGCTGGGACTGTTCAACGTGGAAGAGAGAAGGCTCAGGAGGATCTTATCCATGTGTATTAATACCTGGTGGAAGGCTGTAAAGATCAAGCCAGTTTTCCCAGTGGTGCCCAGTGACAGCAGAAGAGGCAATGGGCACCAACCGAAATACAAGAAATTCTATGTAAACATAAGAAGAAAATTTTACTGTAAGTAGGATCAAACATTTCTAAAGTGAGTTTCCCAGAAAGGTTGTGGAGCGTCCATCGTTAAGAGATATTCAAAAACCAACTGATCCTGAGCAGTACGCTATAGTTGATCCTTCTTGGAGCAGGGCATTGGACTAGGTGATCTCCAGAGGTCCCTGCCATCCTCACACATGAATTCATAAAACTTAAAAGAATTAATTTAAGTTAGACATATGCATTCATGCTGGAATACCAATGCTGTGCATGTTTGTTTTCATGAACTTAAGTAGCTGATGTTCAGCAGTTCAGGAAAGTAGTTCATTTTCACAGTGAAAAAAACACATTTCTGAACATTTTTAGTTGTTGAATTCCATTTACTTCAGGCAGAGTAAGGGAAAATTCCCAGGTGCCTAAATTTGAATTTGGCTTTTTCACTTCAGACCTCCAAATCAGACTAAATTGCCATGTAGTTTTGACTAACAGGAGCAAACAGAGCTGATACGGTAGTATGTAAATGAAGCTGAAGGAATCATAAATAAGTTCCCTAATTTTAGGTGTATTCCCTCAATGGTGCTGTCTTTATGGAAATGAAACTGCCATTGAAAGTCAAATTTATTCCTACATACTTTACTTTAGGTCTATTTTTAGTAATTGATGCATCTTCCCAGAACTCAGTCAACAATTATAAAAAATAAACCTGTATTTAAGTATTTAAGAGCATGTTCTGTCTAGGTAATTTTCTCCTGGAGTAATTTTTTTCTAAATATAGAAATTATGAAGTCTCTAAATATTAAGATTGCTTTTTTAAGGATCTTTGAAATAATTCCAGCATATTTCTTAGTTTAAGAACCAGGGAGGACCTATTGACTTCACTGTAATTACAGGTCTAAAATTATGGACACTATTAAATGCTATTGTGTCTGGTTTTCTCTGCCTAGCTGAAACAATAGAAATACACACGTACTTCTGGGTTACAAATAACTACATTTACTAAGCATGTACAAACATTCAGTCCTGCTGATTAGTTTCTAGTGAATTCTAAAGCAAAACACAGTGAATACCATTAGAGAGCTGATAAAATGTTTAAAAGGGTGCTGTTCTAGTTTTGTGTAGCATAAACTTCTTCCTAGCTATGTCTTGAGGGAAGGGAGAAGGCAGGCACAAACGGGATCCCCCATCATATTCTATGCATGGAAACTTCACTGCAGAACTCTATGTTTAAATATCAGATTTAGCTAGTTTAAAAAGATGTGTCATTCACTGATACTGTATTTTATAAATGAAGTCAACCACAAATTATATTCTAGAGAAGTAAAATTCGCCTAGTGCATAGTCGTAAAAATAGCAATCTCTAGTCAAAGCTAAAGATACAATGTTTGTGCACAACAAAGCCAGTGGATTTTAATGATGCAGTAAAGGCAATCTTTTGTATCATTTAGAAATTAATTCTGTGTATGTAGATAGTCTAAAGCTGAAACATAAGGTACCTTTCCTTGTTTGAAGTGGCATTGGGGTTATAAGCAGTGATTACTTAATGCTAAATTGTTTATAATAGGTTTGATTTATTTCAACTTTTATGATTTAATTAATGGAGTGTGTATCAATTACATTTTAATTTTCATTCTTAGCTCAAAGTAGTATCTCTATTTTCTTGAATTTGGCACTAGCTCAAACAGCCCTTGAAGAATCTGCCTCCCACACCCTTCAGAATCTCCCTTCCTCGAGGAAATCCTCTTTCTGAAATTTCCTTTTCATTTCCTGTTTTCCAAATAAATACAAGACCAGACTCAGCATACTGACTACCAGAACGTGGTCTGAGACGGAGCCGGGGCCATTCAGTAACTTGCAAGTTCACAAGCATTGATCCTTGTATTAGAACTAATTCTACTGGTTTCAGGGGATTAATCCAAATTTATACTAGTCAGAAATGTTGGTCGATTGCCTGGGCTTTGTGATCGTTTGGTATCCATTTTGTCTCCTTTTCAGCTTGGTTAATGTAATGTCTGCAAAGCACTGCAGAACCATAGAAATGAGGAGGAACTCCTCCAGCTGCCAAAACTCCTGTTCTGGTAGACCTGGGGTTTGAGCATCTCTTCCCCCACTGTTTCTGCAGACCAGATGGGATGGGACACGGCCTAAGGCACTACCAGATCTCTCAACTCCCTGTTTGGATTGCCTAGAGCTGATCAGCCAGCATGGTAGGAGGCACTGATTTACTGCCAAATAACTCAAAATTTGTTCCCTAGAAGGAGACATTAGTCACAAAAATCACTGTGCCTTCTATTTCTTGCTGTCCTCTGGTCCTTCTCCTATGTACTTACCTGGGAATGTCCACTTATTCTCTTCCAAAATTGAATTTGAAGTGTTCAACTTGAAAGGGCAAAACTATTGAAATCAAAGCAGAGCTAAAGTTTTCGAAAGTACATGCTTGTATGTGGCTTGCTGAAGCCCTGTTGAAGTTATGAAGTAGACTTGGCCTAATTTTCATATGGGAGCTGACAGGACTCCACATTTTTGAAAAACAGGTTACACATATTTAAGAACCTATATTTAGTCTGCTGGTTTTTAAACCTTGGATAAAGGTTTTTTTTCCATCTGTGGCAAACTTCAAATTCACTCAGTCCTTTGATGAATTTTGGCTTGTAGCAAGTAGTCACAGAGGGAAAGGCAGCTTTTCATAGGGTAACAATAATCTGACCTTTCTCTTACATTGTCTAATTGACTCAACCCATATCACAAAAGGATCCGACTAGTCCAACAGAAAAAGCTTTGATTTGCCTTTCAGAGAAGCTGGATTGTAGCTGAATTTCCTTGTACATCTGGAAAGTCATGATCCTTCTCCCTTTTCCCTTTTCATTCTAAGATCAGTAGTATTTCTTGTTTGTTTCTGGGTTTTTTTTTACTCTGGTGATATTTCCTGTATTTCATTTTCCCTGTCTGCTGGAAGGAGCCTTGTGATTAGTTTACGAGAGTTTGTCTCATCCCACCAGTCCATGTTTTGGAGGACTTCTCTCACTGCATCAGAAGAAAGACATGGCTTCTACTTCTGCATCACTGGCGAAGGTCTATGCACATGTCCTGCAAATTTCTCAGCTACTGGACAAAGTCTTATTGTTTATTTCATTTATTTTTCAGCTCAGGTGGGCAGTATTGTGGCATGAAGCCATCACGAGTATCTGAGCATTCAGGAGGAGGAAACATGGCAGGGCTGTGAGTTTAGACCTACTCCCTTACACAGAAGGCTGGCAGCCCTGCTGCTGCCTATCCCCTGGTCTTTCCCCCTTCCCTGCAGCTGCTGGACCCTTCACAGCGAAGGGGAGATGGAGGGTCTCCTTCTATCCCCCTCTCACTACCTCATTCTCTCATCATTTTGGATCCCCACTTCCCCAAGTGGGTCTTTTTGCCATATGTGAAAACCCAATTAATTGGCTTGCTTTGTTGAAAGAGGACTGCCATGAATGAGGCAAAATGCTGAGCAAGATCTAAATCCTGCTTTCGTGGAAAGGGCTTTGTGTGTGTGTTTTTCAACCTGTACAGCCAATTGATCCTGTAGTCTTAAAAGCCTTCTGATAAACCGAAGCTGCCTCCCTTGCCTTTGCTACGTGAGCCTATTTTGCTCCTAGTCTCTGTTGCGTACTCTGTAACTATCTTTCCACAAAATGGAGACATTTAAGAAATAATTATATTGGCTCATTACATTCTCAGCCTTTTATTCTTTAATTCTGGTGCTAATAAACACCAAAATTTATATCCTTCCTGCCAAACACTGCATGCCTTCAGGCGCTGGTGTAGTTTATATGCACATCGTCTCTAAATCATGGTAAGTAGACCACATATTGCCTGTTAGGTGAAGTCTAATGAGCAGTGTTATTTTTAGAAGCAGAACTATATCCTTTGATTTCTATTGTATTTTTTTATTGCTGGAATAATTTTTGTTTGTCTTGGGCTCTGCAGCTGCATATCAAGCTGAATGCTTTTGGGATTTGTTATTCTCTGCAACAAAGCCTAATATGCCTTCCTGGTCAGTATGTGACTGCACCTGGATCATCTACTGCATTTCTAATGTCTGTAACAGATATTTCCTGTTTTGGGAGTCTTTCCATTGTTCTCAGTTTTGAACTTCACTTGCCTTCTTTAGGCAAGATGTTTAAATGATTGAAGCCTTAGACACCCATTTCTGCAGAGTGACCCATTACCTGCTCTTCCTCTACTGTATGTAGCGTACAAAAGTGGCGTTTTTCAGGAGCTTTATCTTGTCCTATGATGATATCCTTTTTTAAACACAGTCTGCAGCAGTGCAAACGCGTTACTTTTTAAACACATGAAGTTAAAATGATGCAAAGCCTTGGTGGATTCAGCTTAATTATTTTACAATGATTTCTTCTTGATTTAATTAAATTAATTAACTACACGTAAGTGTGATTACAAGTGCTTTGGCGTAATTGCTGTCTCTTCCTAAGTGTTTGTACAGAAGCTAAAACAATTAAGACAGACCTATGAATATTAATAAATTTAAGGAAGAAGGTTCAATTGTGTATTTTAACGAAATTTGTATGATATATTGTTTATCTTTTCTCTTAACTATAAAGAGTGTAAATACATTAATAAAGACAGACAACATACAGTTACATACAGCATAGTGTTTTAAAACCTCAAACAGAAAATCCTAGTTTCTTTGTTCCCACAGCAAACAAGTCAAAGAGCTTAAAATTCAAAGTTGGTGAATTTTCTCTATCTTGCTTAATTTAACTTAGTAAATAAGAATACACCTAATACTAGAGAAGAGTCTTGCAGTGAAGTTAAGTGTTGAAATTCTGTTCAGACTAGCACTTGCTAGCTCCTATTAAGAGTAAGAAAGAAGGAAAAAGATAAAATGTGCTAGAACAGTTGTGAAGAGAGACAGTGTTTAGTCAATGAAAAAGTCAGAATTAAAAAGGAAGGATATAACTATATATAGATGTGATAAGTTGAAACCACAAAGAGAATTGAAGCTTCTCTAGATATAATCATGCAAGCTGAATTCTTACAGAGGTATGTGAGATACTAAGAAGATGTAATGAATTATGAGTGGTCAGGACTAAAATATTACATTTCTCCAAAAATGGAATTCTCCCTAGTGCAGAGGTAAAAATGCTTTTAAGGCCCAGGATCTGAGTCATCCCTTTTTCCTTCCTATTTTTTTTTCCTCCCCTCACACAGCTGTCAGGGACTTAAGTGGGATTTACTTGTGTGAGAAAAGATAAAAGTAGCAAAATCTAGTATTCTTAAAAATGCTCCACACAGCTGACTTTGCCACACTCTACTTAGTTTATGAAACTTGACACAGCTGGGAAAAATGAAAGAATGGAGTTGTGTTCGTCCAGGCTAAACAAACCTAATAAAACACTCTGGCTGGTAAGTGCTTCGCTTTTTGATTAGCTGTATCAGTCCAATACAGTGGAGTGAAATACACATATAAATGATCGCCCCGAAGCTTTTTAAGACTGTTGGAATCTGTTTGCAGACCATTAAAAGATAAAAAAATATTCCAAACTGAACATCTGTACATCTACAATTACCAATGGTTCTTTAAATTTCCTTTGATGTATACACAAAGAAAATCCTCAGAGGTGGGGGAAGGAAGCCATGAATGAAATTTCTTCCAACTCTGGATATATTGTTCAAAAGCTTAACAGAACCAATGAGTATGAACACTTTTCCTGTGGCCATTGATGTATGTGGCCATTTAGTATTAGAACAGACACTGTCAACCTGTTTCAAGTTTCAAATGCCCCTTCTTAGTAAAAGGCAAATTCCATTTGCCTCTAGGAAACATAAAGGGCTGTAATCGAACTGGTATTGTTGATAGCGTAACAGACCAAATGTATATCTTGTTATGTGTAAATGGCATTTACTGGTTTCACTGGGATCAATGAGCTTGTCATGAGCTTTGTGCCTAAGCAACGTGTTTTGTGCTCAGCAATATGCTTAGCTTTGCCTGCCCCAGGGAGCAGAATGTATGAGATCCTTATGGTGTTTTATTAGGTCGTATTTATCCCATGTAAACACATCACTCTTAAAGATTTCAAACTTTTCCATGCTGCCTCTTGGCACAACACGAGGAATGCCCTCTTCTCCCTCCAAGGCTGGGTGGCCCACGCGTCAGGTCTTTCTTGCAGCGCCTCTCTGACAGACAGTCTGAGAAACCAGCTCGGAGTACAGCATCCATATAGCTGTGTCCTGGAGTAATTTCTCTCTAAAATTAAGATAAAAGTGTAGGAGGTCAGTGAAACGCCAGTAGAATTACAGGCCTTTGCAATTTTGCAGTTCAACCGAATGGTGACTTTCACAGTGTGTATTTTCATTCATGTCTGTCCCTTATGCTCCACAGGGCCGCGACCTCGGCCAGGCCCTCGCAGAGCAGTGCACAGAGAGCAGGATAGATGGAGCGTGGACAACCCGGGCAGCAGCCAGAAACAGATTTGTCTGCACAGATTATCTCTTCTCACTCATGCACATGATTATCTTAAGTACACATAAATAGATTTCTTTTCCCCTCCAGCCTTCTGTCAGATTCTCACTTTCACTGTGACCCAGCATCTAAGGTGCTACATATTTAGTCACGTGTTAGAGAGAACACATCATATGATGGGTTTATGGCATAAAATAGCATCTGGGGAAGGTGTGCTTGCAAAATCAGATGCTGATTGCGGGTGATGCTAACCCATGAACGCAGGAATTGCAAGCACCATTCTGCAGAAGAGTGAGATGGGGTGCAAAGAGCAGCCCTCAGGCACACAAAACACAACGTGTTGATACTCCCCTGTGTGTTTGCCTAATAGCTGGTTTATTTCTTTAGGCCTAGTGTTATAGTTTTATTTTGTTAGTAAATGCACGTGGTTCACATAAAAGGGAAGCATGGAGCCATTGGCTTGTGGAGTCTAATCGCACCCCAGTACACCGAGAGCAGAGGCAACGTGGATGTGAATGACTTAGTCATGAAACAGCCAGGGCAGGAATCAGATGCTCTGGCTCACTGCAGAGACAAATGCTTCTGACAAAGTTTAGCTGGTGCAGACCACCAGTTCTCAAAGACCAGGATTTTCACGACAACACTGAACCAGCTGAAACGGCGACTAAGGAAATTTTTCCAAGTACACCTTGAATATACAGCCCCTGTGACATAGCTATCAGCACCGATAGTGTTCACAGGCACTGCACTGTAAACAAGCTCCAACACTGTAAAGCGTGAAATGTATGTGTCAAGTTTATTATGCTTCCCTTGCCTCGAGCTGATTAGTGCAAATTAATATTTCACACTAATCAGCATGAGCAGTTAGCACACAATTTGGATTTACGGAATTCAGCTGATTGCATTAAAAATGTATTTAGGCTATTTTTGCATTGTGCAAATAGAGCAAAAATATCTGAACTGCTTCCATTAAGGGTTTTTTGTATTAGTTCTAGTGTTAATGTCACCCTTCATATAGCAATATACTATTGACAAAACAGCGGCTTTATGGATATCCAACACTTCTAAAAACTGTAGTTCATATTGAATGAAAAATTCACTTCATGCTTAACATATTTTTATAGGCAAAGACTAGTCAGATTTTAAGTAACTAAAAGTGTATTTTAAACATACTTTAAAAACATGTAAACAAGTAATAGGTGGTCTGAAATATGGTCCTGAAGTTACCTAAGAAACTGGCTTCTCGGTAAAATAGTTATTCTGGATATTATTAATACAAAACAGTATTTTCATTTAACTGGATCAAACAACACTTACATCTGTTTCAAGCTGTGAAGAAGAAGCAAGAATGATCACTTGCTACACTAAAGACTAAATGCAAAGCCCACCTGTTTACTCAGTCTTTCCCAAAACAGCACGCTTATTCACAGTTCCCTTCAAAAAACAAACAAAGCCTCATGCAGATGTCCCCATCAATTCTGGGGAACATATAACGCAGTATCATATCTGGGAAAGTTATTAAAGAAGTTCTCATTGACTTCTGTGGAAGCTGGCTCAGGTGCAGCATTTTCAGAACTTAATTTAGTTCGTAGCTCTTGCAGTTGTCTAGAAAAGCTTTGCAACATTAATTTTAAACACCAATTGGATGGCATAGGTAGATCAATTTTTTAGATACTGTATCAGATTTTCAACAAGAAGACATCTGAGTACTTTGAACTAATTAAAAACACACAAACGTGCACACACACACACATTATTCCAAATTAGGAATGAGCTTTTGCAAATTAAACTCAGCATATATTTGGACCAGTCTTCCATCATGACCATGGAAAATTATGTCTGCATAGCAAGAGGATATATTGTCTTCTGCAGAAGGTTCGGCCAGCGGTGACTCCATGTTTTATGTGATGCTGGACTCCAAAGCTGTTTCATTCCTTCAGTGACGTCTATCTGAACTTCTTGAGACCATTGGACTAGTTCTAGATTCCTAGTGGCATAACCAAGAACAGAACCTGAATCTCAGTGGTGTGGTGACACACATTGATTCCCCCAACATTTAGAGTAGAAGTAGTGAGTTTGGTGGTTTTTCTGAGATATCCTCATGAAATAAAGACTTCTGAGGTTTGTCTAAGGCCAGTGTCTCCACAGGACATAAAAACGTACTATGTGGGGGTGGTTTTAAATCTACACATGAAAATTTTTTTCTTTGATTTGGTTTTTGGTTATGGGAGCCAGTTCTTAATATCTTCTTGCTGAAGCGCAAAAACCTCAAGACAATAAGTGGAGGATTATATAAAAGAACTATTGTAGCTCGCTTTCTTCAGACAAATAAAAGATGTCTGTATTGGGCTGGTTGGATGCCAACCCAGAATCCTGCAAGGCTCCTCCCCTAACGTGGATAGCTATTGTGTGTTGTGAAATGGCGCTGAGCTGTCCGTATCTCATTATGAGGTCTGCTTTGTACCACAAAAATCAAATAAATTTATTTCATTACCTAAAAGTTATTCACAATAACACATTCTACCATTATAATTTAAATGAGGTCTCTTCGATTTTCTTACTTGCTGATCCAAATCCACCATTGCTGTTCCCTCTGATTTGCTTAGTAATACACATAGAAAATTATGTAATTATGCTTGTCAGCACAAAGAATGTCTAATATATATATACTATAATTGTGGCCCATTTGTCAACAAATGGCAACTTTAATAAGAGAAGTGCTCACATCATGTGGAATGTCCACACACTCCTTTAATAAACACTGGCTGAAAAATTTACTGCCACAGCAAGATGTTTTAGGACTTTAGCATGAGGAGGAGAAAAGTTCAACCATAACTGAAAACATATGTCCAGAAGAAAGAGCCCAGCTCTCCACACTGTCAGGTCTTACTGCTGATTTAAATTTAGGCAAGTACATATAGTGAAGTATGTTAAACCTGGAAACCTGACCTCATACATGGCCAGCAAACCCGATTAGAACTGCTTGAACTGAAGCTGTGATAGGGTGCTGTGTCTCCTCGGGATCCAAGCTTAATTAATACTATTTGTGCTTTTTTGGACTGCTGACCCTTATGCAGCTCTCATTCTCCTTTGAAACAGTTCTTTGCTTAATGTGTGTATGCCAGTGAGAAAGAGTTCCTCTCTGTGTTTGTCAGTCAAGTGCGGATTGCTGTGGAGAGCTTTTAATTCACCTTTTGGCTGAAGGTTTCCGGTTTCATATCTTGACATGTTGACCCAGATAGTCACAAGCTAAACTGTGGTTAAGATGGCAGGCTTGCAGAACATCATCTTGTGCAGTAAGGCTTCCTGTTTAGAAAATCAGACCTCAAGCTTTCAGCAGAGACTAGGAGAGTCAGAGAGCCAACTCGTCTCGGTTTTCCTAGGAATGCAACACCCTCCTCCCTGAGGTGCCTTGAAAATCCTGGCATAATTTATGCATCTCTAATCTGTTTATTGAATTCTCTGTTAGAGGAGGCTAAGAATAATTTACAAAAGAAAAATGTGAACTATGAGATTAGTATGTTTCCAAATAGAAGGAAGAAGATAGCAGCAAACTAAAGCTTTAATGAGAAGACAATGAATCATAGACTCACAGAATCATAGAATGGTTTGGGTTGGAAGGGACCTTAAAGATCTAGTTCCAACGATTAATTAGTCTCCAGTAAATAACTGTACAGTTGGTGACCAGTTAATGCGATAATAGAATAAAAATGTATGTATAAAAGAAGCATCCATCATATTTAACCTTAGCATAGTTAGAGTAAAAAAGGTTAAGTTGTATTGTATAATCAATTTTTTATTTTTTATTTACAAATGGGATAGAAGAATCTTAAACCCAATAAATTCCTTGTGTTTCCCTGGAATGTGTTGGTAGCTCACCTCAAGTGCTGGAGTCCTTGGGATATCCTTCAGACAATTATTTGAGAAATTTCTAGTTTTAAACATATATAACATGTTCATAGGACATTGTGAGAGCTGCACTGTGCTGTAAAACTCATTCTGTATTTATCCATCTCCATGTAATTGAATAAGTAAAGAGAAAACATTGTGGAGCCCTCAGGGTCTCTGCACTGCTGTAAATGCTGGCAGACCCAGCTGCTTACTGTGGAAAGGGGCACAGGAATCCTTAAATAAAGTCACTCTGGTTGTGGTCGTGCCATGGATGTTTATCCGGATGGTGGCCCAGAATTAACATGATCACTCCCGGAGCTAAAAGCCTGCCCTGCACCCTGTGTTCATCCATTTCAACAGGATCCTGAAAGGTCAGGATGACTAATACATGTATCACATATATGACAAAGTGGGGTATATTCGGTTCTCTTCCAAGTACATTTGCTACAAATACATGAGTTGTATTTTTTCACATATAAACAAGGATGTCATGGTAACACCTAGTCTTCTGAGCATCATGAGAGATAATTTACAAGCAGAGGTACTTAACAGCCAAATGTTCCTTTCTGGGCGCAAAATCTGAGTGGAAATTCAGTAAATATGTGGTAGTTCTGGATAGGTATGTTGTTAATGTATGTAGAAAACATGAAACACATACATAAAGCCCCAGTCTGAAGGTTTATGAGTGATGTATTCAAATCAAGCTTCAGAGCCTAGTGTCAGGCGGCTTACATTTTCATAGGCTTTGATGGGAAAAGAAAGAGATCCCTGGACAGAGATGCCAAAAAACACCTCGACTTATCCCAACTGTCCATTTCTCATAGCAAGCATGAACAGCCTATAGAATACACCCAAGCAATACCAAATCTATGACTTATGATTTATTCAGCACTTCCTGAAATTCAGAAGCCTTGGAGGAATCTCTAAATGAACTCAGTATGCTGGGACATCCAAAATCACTAAACATTCAAAAAATCATGACCAAATTGAATAAGTTCAGAAACAACTAGTACAGCTGGGAAAATCAGTCAGATTAGGAATATTTATTGAGAGAAAAGAAGTCAAATTATTAGTAAGTGTACGAGTCATTTTCAGTCATTGGTATTACCCCTATCCCAAGAAAGTTAGAGAAATGTCAGTATAAATAATGCACAGTGATCAACCGTATGGTATTTGAAGACTTTTCTGTCTTGAAGTACCACATTCTAAAAGCAAGTAATCTGAGTTAATTTGTCCTTGAAAAGTATGTTTTAGCTCTCCTATTTATAGGGAACACAGGGAAGCTGATGAAAAACTGTCTCAGCTGTGCTCTAAAAACCCAGAAATGTTTGTAAACTATGGTATTGGAAAATTTCCATCTTGACTTCTGAACTCTTGGTATAATAGTTTGCTAGTTTGTTACTACGGTGATAATGCCCAAAGCATCAGCAGCAGCTGCAACATCGAAAAAAACTGTGAAACACAAGATTACCTAAAAGGTACAGATAACCTTGTATAAAGGAAATATTTTTTTCATTTATATATCTATCAATCGTCTTGTTGTTATAGTGTCATTGTTGTTAGTGTAATTTCTCCCAGCTAAATTCTACTACCTACAAATTAATCCACAGGTAGCAAGAAAACTATTCACCTCACCTATTTTTCATGTGTCTCTTCAGGTGACATGAATCATTTTCTGGAAACGCTTCCTCTCTCTCCACTAACTATCGTCTGAACTCATATAACCTATTTAGCTAGCTGAAATGGGTAAAATGAATTGAACACAGGTCAACATTTACTGTAGGCTTATAGATATTTTTTAGCAAGAGCCCTGCTGGAGGTAATAACCATAGATTATAAAAATTCCTGTAAATATGATGATATTGTTAAAGTTGATATAAAATTATGTAGTAACTATATATTCACACACATACTCTTTTTCTAAAGAAACAGATTGCATAATGTAAGTTTATGACAATGTGTGTGCAGTAGTTACAGTTTACTATGCATTGCATATTATCATGGCAAAATCAGTTACAAGATGCAATTTGAATTATTGGATTTTCTCCTCCTCTCATTTTCCTGCTTTTATTTTGCTTCTATGACAAGTCTGTCTCTCTGGATTTCAATAGTATCGGTTATGACTAAGAGGATACATGAAGGAGAAACATGATCACCTCTCTGCTTATTAGTACACAGTATTCAACATAAAAAAATCAAGCTGAGCAGTACTTTCTGCACCTATGTACAGAAAATATTTTTTGTGATAATAAAATTTTATTTTGAGGGCACATTTTCTCTGTTTATTATGTACAGGACATGTTTTATAAAAATATTGTGAAAAAGGGTGAGGTGAGGATAAAAGTGTGCTTAAAATGTATTTATATGTTGGTTAGGTAGTTCTGTGCAGTGAGCAGAAGGCATAGCCTCAGAGCAGTAGGAAAGAACTAATATTTAATATATTTAAGGAAGTAAAATTAAAGAGAAAACAGAAGAGTTGTGAAGATACCTGCTTTTTGAAAATAACTCTAGTGTATTCTTATGAGGCACGTAATGTTCTGGCTGTGTTGTTTCATGCCCTGAGAACTGTTCCCACAGTTTTTAATCACTGCAGTGTTCAGCATCTCTGACACTCTGTCCGTTGGAAGTCTAACTGCAAACCTTCTGAAAACAGCTGGGGGAGTAAAGGCACAGACCTTGATTAGCGTGAGAGATTTGGTACTTGATTTTGAAAGCACCTGAAACCCCCATTGACATATGAAAATTGTCAGAATAATATGACCCTGAAAAAAATACAGATCAAGCACACTGAAAAAAATGAATGTCTTCTCATTTTTATGAGAATAACCTTAGCCTAGAGAATACAGATTTTTCGTATGAAAACAGAAAACTTTTTCTTGCTTTTGCAAAAAAAAAGGTGTTTTTCTTATTTTTTTTTTTGTTTATTTATATAAAATAAAGCTGTTATACACACAATCAAGACTATTCTACAATGTAATTATCCTTTTCACACAAGAAAAGTGTCAGGTTCAGATCCCATGAAGCGCAGATGTTTCTCATGCTGTGGAGGGCATTCATCTGACCAGACGTAGACTTCCACAGTGGAAACATCCATGTCTGAGGTAGTCACAAGAGCTCACTTCTTTGTGCCTGAAAACAAAGGTATATTTATGGCATGATTAGTTAGATGTCTGTATTAAGTCAGATGACTCATGCCCTAAAATGGTTTTCACTCACCAACTACAGTAAGAGAGATCTCAATAAGACTGAGTAGTGAAATATTGATGCCTAAGGTTAGCTTAGGTGAATCACATTCTGAGTGAAGAATCTTGATTTTGTGATGTCAAGCACCTCACGCCTTCATGCTCTATTCCTTAGTCTTTTACTTTCTCTAAACTACTTGCTTCTCATTTGAACCAATTCTGAAGAGGATGGAAGGTGCAACGATTTAATCAACAATCCTCCTGTTTCTAAATGTTATTCTGTTAGGAAACAGAGCGGTACAGCAAGACAGAGGTGACTGAAGTAATGAGCTAATCATGTGAGACAGCTGCAACAATCTGTCAATGAACATGGCACACATTTTAACACAATGAATACTAAGATAATCCTGAATACAGCCTGAATCAGAATTTCAAGTATTTCATTCCAGTTCAGCAATTCATCGCACCCTGAGGCAGGAGTGGCCCTGTGGAAGTGTCTGTGTCTCTTTCCAGGTTAAGCCAAGACTTTGGATCTCACCAGGTTAGGACTGGTGAGGTGAGCCTTTTGGCCAGTCATTTTGGGCCAGTAGAGGTGGAGATACCATCCTAAATCATGGTGAAGATCATTGAAAAGGTCATGAAAGCTGTCATAATAAATCAAATTTTTTTTTTTTTTTTTAAGAGAAGCAAGGTCTATTCGCACAATGGTTATTTTTCCTCTGGGATTTTTGCCAGTGCAGAAATGAGCCAGTACCAATGCCTACAGAAGTCACAGAGAAATTTTCCAGGCAAGCGGGATTAGCAGGGACAAGGTATCTAACTCACACAGCATTCATTTTCATGCCCCTACTTACAACCTGACCTTAAGATCATCAGGTGAATCTTCTGCTGTAGTGAAAACTTGTACTTATTTTCAGTGGGTGCAGGATGTGATCCATATGGGTAATAAACTTGTGATTTACAAGCATGAGCTATAGTGTTTTGTAGAAATATGCATGAAGAAAAAACATTATGTGTGAGGATTGTCCTTTTATTTCAGCATGTCTAAAGAAACATGTATGCTGCCTTACTCATTCTTAGCAGCAAGGTCGTTTCCTAAAGGACATGGAACAAAAAGAATTCAACCACAAACAGCTCTTATAGCAGTTACTAAATATCTAGCCTTGAAAATCACTTCTAAAAGCAGAGGATGTATTGTGTTATTGTATACTGTATTTTCATCTTTCACTACCAGAGTCAATATTTCCACTACCATCAGTCAATGAATTGCACCGAGTCCAGCTGTGTACATTTAATTGCATAAAAGACATTCAGGTGTTACTAGGAGATCTATTATCTGGGTTTGAGCCTTTGTCTTGGAAAGAAAGAGGGAAAAACCCCTTCTCAGTTAATTAGGAAATTTGAAACTAGAGGGTTTAGCGATTTAAATTTGTTTCAAATGTCTTTTAGGACAGATTCTGCCATTCACCAACAAACTGCAAAGCTAGGCTGAAAGCACAGGCTGCCCACCTAGTAACCGTAGCCACAACTGGATGAAGATTTGCTAGAGCGAGGGAATAGGCAGGAATTAAACTCCAGAGGATATTGATAGGGTGAGGAGCTTAAATGTGATGCAGAAAGCAATTGGAATTAAGTGTAAAGGAGAATTTAGGAAAAGATTTACATAAAAATGTGGGGATAGAGGCAGAATGGAAGGCAGCTGATCCTTCCTGAGTGTCAGAGGAACAAGCAGATAAACTGATGTAGAATTAACCACTGTATCTGTGGGTATGCATGTGTGTGAGGGGAGGAGTTTTCACCCTTCTAAGGAAAAAATGCCTGAAATTTTGTGGGAAATGTTCCATAACCACAACCGCAAATGCTTTCGTTTTCTATTTAGAGGCCGTAAGAATCCAAGATCTAGAGAGGGAAAAAGGTGTTGTGGAAGGTTTCAGTTTGCACTTTATCCTTCCTGTATTCCCCATAGTAACGGATTCTGCCTTGTAATCTGTCTGAACCACGTGTTTCTTTTGTTGGTCCTTTCTCTGAAAAGAGTAGTAAAATACTGCAGGATTTTGCAGTAGGAGCGATTACAGACTACAAACTCAGGTGGTGGAACAAAACGGGTCATTACTTATCTGAACTTCATGTTCCACAAGCAATCATAGATCTCTTTAAAAGAGAGAGGATTCAGTTTCTGACAACCAACTATTTGGAGTTTTATCTAAAAATTGATGGTTTGGGGCTTTTTTTTTTGGGGGGGGGAGGCGCGGGGAAGCAAAACATTTTCCATGAAGGGGAAAAACTGAAACAAAACCTTCCTATTCTTTCAACATTACTAACATCGGGCACACCAGCATGGCAAAGAATCTTTCACCAGCAAATTGGCCGGGTTTGTAAGCACTGGCCCTGACCCTAGTTGCACGAGCTGATACAGCCGTGTGGAGAATTTATCCTTTTCCAAAGGAACTATGGGTGACACTTCGGCTATCCCTTGTGACTTTACCACAAAGTCTCCTGGAATTTTAGCTTTTTGCTTATTGACTTAGCAACTGCAACGAGGGAGACATATCAGAATCTGCTCTTTTTTTTTTTTTTTAAAGGAGTTTCCAGCCTTAATGACACTCGAAAAAATCTGGAAGCAGTGAAACTGCAAGGAAGAATCAGAATGCAAAGAAGTCCAAAACTTATTATGTATAAATCTTCTAATTTTTATGCCAATCTTCTGATACTGGGGTTCTCATTTTTGAATGCTTTGGATTATCAAGGAGGATTATTCCTCTCTGTTTAACTTTAATAACTGAAGAATATTAAAATGTTATTACGGCTCTGTTTCCAACAATATATTTGATTGAAAGCAATAGGTGGGGCACTGAAGCTGGAATCCATTTCACGTGGGAGCGGGGTGCAGTTTTGCTCGCTCTGTGCTTGACAGCATTCTCCCTTTCATGACATGGAGATCGCAGCACAAGCTGGAGGGAAAAGCTGAGCTCGCCAGCACCTCATCTCATAATCACAAGTTTGAAAGCTACAAGCGTTGCCACCAGGCAGAGTTGCCTGGTCCTCCTTCCCTTTCCTACCCACGGGGACCGCCCCGGCACACATGGTTGCTGCGGGAACCCTTGCCTCCCTGCCTGCAAGCAAGGCCAGGCCTATTGCGCTCAATTGGGGTTACACCCAAAGCCTGATGTTGTAAGAGCTGTTGCACCAGGTGATGTCGAGCATGGTCTCGTTCTCCTCCGTGTCCAGGCATGGCAGCCCCAGGTTGTGTGTAGTCCTGCTGCTGGGCCTGCACCACAAACCCCACTTCCAGGCATGTGGTCTCCCATCTCAGGTGTGCTCTGACCCAGCCAATTGTCCTCAAACCCCACTGCAAAAAGATGAACCGAAATAAGAAGTTTCACTAATAACCGTATTTCTAGATATGGGGCTGCAGGTAGTCACAACTTGAAAGGACATGAAATTCAAAGGTGCCAAATTCACTTTGAAAGCTAGTGGGACAGACACTGACATGCAGAGAAAGGTATTTGGGTACATAACGACAGAGGGGAGCACCGATTTTGGATTCAGAATTAGCCACATGTCTAAATCCTGTGGCGAGCAAAGTGAACTAGGTATTCAGGCATTCCTGAAATATTCAACTGCTTCCTCAGGACTCGTTCATCATTATAGTTTTCTATAGCACCTTTGAGAAATAAATAAATAAATAAATAAATGTGTTTCTGCTCCCCACCTCCAGAAAGTCATCTAAATCCACAAAGAATAATTAATTGTAAATTATTCTTTGTGTTGCACTGTTGACTGGAGGCCAACTGCATTGTACAAAATATAGTAGATGATGTCAGTACATAGATTAAAAATGAAGGATTTTTTTTTAATGTAGCATAAAGGCAGCTATACTGGGTCAGGCAGTGGCCAGAGGAATATTTAACTCTGTAAAGTCAAAGATGGTAATTGCCTGTCTGGTGGGTTGAGTGACTGGAGCACACATCACTGTGTGGATAAGCATATTTCTGGTTTACAGCAGATGGCAGAAGATAAAATGTAAATGCTTTTAAATCACTGGGAGTTCCCCCCCNATATTTCCAGTCTTTCAAAAAACAGTTTACCTTTTATCAGCTCCTGTTAACTAACAACCTACATCACATCGTCATGCAAATATGAGAAGAGAAGACAGCTGTTTGAGTCACAAAAGATAAATATCTCCTGAAACAGCTATTGTTTTGAGTTTCTGAGTCTACTAAATAGATATTTTCAATGCAAATAAATGATGTAACCCAAAGTGAATCCAACAATACACTGGCAAAGTAACTTGTATGGTTTTCACAGGAGAATATTCAACCTGTGCAAACAGACTACCATCTGTAAACAGCAACATAAATGGGAAGTGTACAGCTGATGTGCCTGCTCACCAGATCTGAGCCTTCAGGGTGCTGTGTACCCTTACCTTCTTTTGATAGCCCTATAGGAACACATTTTCAAAGTATGTAGTTTCACAGTGAGACTTGGGAACCTGGGACTGTTTCTAAATGGGACAGATTTCTAAGGTCACATAGGTGTTTTAGTGGAATCAAGCCCCTAGACTCCCTTTAAAAAAAAATCTGCTAATCGCTCACAGCCAAATTCAAAGCATTAGTCAAAAGCAAATTAATCCACCCTTCGAGTTAAAAATAACACTGCTCCTTTATTGGGCAGGACATTTTTTAAAAGAAAAATCTTAAATGACCACTATTACTTTAAGCTTCCAAGACATAAAAACCACTTGTAAAAATTCTTTTGGTTTACAAGGAGCTAGCATTACACAAAACCGATAAAAAATAGATTAAAAATTAAACATTTATGACCCAAGGAACTGCTGAGCATACTTTGTTCTGAAGCACATCTGTAACAATAAAACCCAGACTCCCAAAATTTGAATTTGCCTGTTGTGCTTGCTTAATTACTGTACAGGCTAACTTTTTAGTCTCTGATAGGGTAATGGTGCAGTTGTAGAAGATATTATTCCCTTAGGGTTTTTCAAATATAATTTCTAGAGGGGAACATTCCCCTCTTGATGTGCACACACGACTGCCACTGCCATTAATGGAAGTTATGCGTTCCATTCAAAGGGAGAGTACACCCTTGAGTATGTAACTAAATCAACAAACCCCCTACATTACAATAATGCTAGAGGTAGGACTTAATCTACCAGAGCAAAATATTCAAAGGTAGAGAGTGAGCACAGTTTCAGCCTTACCATATGTATTAATGGTGATATTATCTTCTGTCAAGGGACTCAGACTGCTCTTTTTACGTCTAAGTTATAGAACTAAAGCACAATGGAATGAAATGATGGTGTTACTGAGTGTATTAAGGTGTATTTTCAGTTTTACTGTAGTCTTTACTTGCTGATGTAGAGCGTATCAGAATCTCAACACAATAACGTTACTGAAACTTTCATCCTGTTCCTAATTTACACTTTGCTCTGGCAAATTGATTTTACACCCATGATCAGGCCATTTTTACAGTGCTGGAGTAACAAAATGAAAATGAGAATTAGTCTCCCTTAGCGACAAGTTTTGTTCAGATATGTTGAACCTGTGTAACTGAAAGCTTAACTGGAACCATTTAGTCTTTCTTCTATACTTTTTAAGAAGAATTACAAATTCAAATTAGGATATGGTCCCTTTTCTAACATTAATTTCAGGTATTCTTTTTCAATACCACAATTAATTTTTTACTCTATAACATAAATCCTGATTTAATGCATTGCTTCTAAATTGGCTTTTAATCCCCTTATTTGTATTAACAGCTCTTAAGTCATTACCTTCTCGCTTCTGAGTTACGCACATTTTAGTGCATATAGAAGTTTTGCATGAAAAACGTACATGGATCATGATTCTACATATACAATTATCCAGTGCAAACAGAAATTTAGGAAAGGGAAAGGTTTTCTGGTTCAGTGTCTTCAGTTTTACTCAGCAGACATCAATAACAGATGTAGCTTTGTGTGTTCAAGCTGAGCAATGACATTGTTTTTTCCTCCTGAGTTTTAGAAAATGACAGGTATATAAAGGTATACAAGTATACAAGGCAGATTTTTTTTGTTAAACTCTCTCCCATGTGTAAAACCAAATGGTCCATATCTTTATGTGTGAACTACAAATCTGAGTTTAAGATAGATGCCTAATTGCATACTCGTTCTAGTAGCTACTTTTTAAAGCAAGGTTTGCAGCAGCGGGCAATTGAAGAAAAACATGTAAATAGAAATAGGATTTTGAAAACTCCCGAGGGAACAAACGCATTGCTGGGATATTGGGTATACACTTTCAGAGTGACTTTTGGCAGAGCAATATATCCCACTAAAGTACTGAATGAGGCACAAATGAAAAGTCATAAATTGCATTTATATGAACAACATTTCTGCATTAAGCCATAGTTAATAAGGTTACAAAGATAACAGTCCTTTTGTTATTTAGTATGGATTTCCTAATTGCAAAACACCTTATGATTTATTGTGAAGACTGTGATTAGATTAGGCCAACCAAATCAATATGCCTTTAATTAGTGGCATAGCTGCTGCTTCTCTATGCTAACACCAAAGCTCAAAGACATTAAGATCCCAGGGTTCTGTAACAATGTGCTCTAACACTGAAACTTAAACTTTATTTCATATACAGTGGAAGCGACTATGCTAGCAAAAAAAACTTTCTACAGAAATACTTGAGCTGTTGTGTACATTAAAAGTAAAAATAATCACCTTTTATGTCCCATCCAATAGCTGTGGACATGCAATTGTATTTCAGCGAAGTACTTAGCTTGTAGTACTGCACATTGGATAATATTTCATATTAATTAGTATTGCAGCCTCTAGCCTTTTTCTAAAGATGTCATTATATGATTGGATACCACTGAGTCACCTAATCAATAAAACAAAAATTACTAACACAGAACAATTAATGGTGACTAATCAGTCATGTTAAATTAGGAAAACAAGAATGGTCTCAGTTAACTCAGTGTGCCCAGACAGTCACTGAACTCAAATATCTATATTTACAAATCAACAGAAAGGTTATGGGCAGGTACTTTTCTAAATGAGTGTAACTAATGGTCATCATTGCCTAATTTCAGAATTTTTCTTCTTAACTAGTTAATACTATTGTGATATTAAGGAATTCCAGGACAATGGAAAATTGTGACACAAAAAAACCCATTGGAATGCATGTTTTTAATAGTAAACAGCATGCATGTGTATTTTTCTACAGAAAATACACTTTTTAAATACATAAAACTTGGTAATAGGAAGGTCACACAGAGCTTTGCAATTACTTGAGTGCAGAGGTCCCCCCAAAAGAGATGTAGTGGCTAATTGGTCATTTTGTGATAAAGCTCTTTCCTTTAGACTTGTAGAACATGTTTAATTTACTTATTAACAGATAAGAGTTAATCTCTACCAGAGAGATGTGTACTATTCAGTGAAATAACTACAAATGTGTGTGTTTGTTTTTTCCCTCTCTGTGATCTGGGACTGACAGATGATTCTTCTGTGAAAAAAATAAGGATGAGATTAAAGCTGTGCCCAAACCACAGCCATAAAAACATTGCCAATGTTTGCAGATAGATGTTTTAAAGAGACAAACAGAGCAGAAGGATGTATTCAGAGGATAACCAGGGTTCCAAAAGTTTTTCTCCTGCCCTTTTCCTCCACAACTGAGTCTCTTCTGTCCCCGATTCATATAAATTAGGGGATCATAGCACCCCATTATAAACTCAAAAAGGTCACAACATATGGCAGAAATCCACTCCTTTAGTTATTTTCTTCTTCTTGCATGTCCTGAGGAATTATAGGAGTCTAAAAATGGCCACAAACAATAACTATGAAAAATATTTTTGAGATGTTTAAAGTCTGGATCAGTTGTGAGCGATTTGCTGTTTCCTTGCTCTCTGGCTAGCGTCCAGTTCCTTCCCTGAGGGCTCAGGGGCTACTCTATGCAAAATGATGTACCCTCTCCTCCCTAGCTCTGAATTTGCCTTCTGACTCTACTGGTTCTTTGAAATTCCTTCACACTGGGTTTTCTCAATCTCCTCAGTGTCTTTAAGCTTTTCGCTTTAGATTCAGGAAATTAATTATCGAAAATCCCCTTTAAAATGCAAATAATTTCTGAACCATTGCTGCTTAGATGTTTTAGGTGAAATAAGAAAAAATTGTTTTTCACAAAACAATCAACAAGACATTTTGACCAACCCTGAATGGTGTCTTTCAGCTTTACATAAACAAGATAATACTCAAAGCCCTCAAAATCTGACTTGGAATAAAATTAAAATTTTTTTTTAAGGTTATTCAGTGACTCATGCGTTGTGTGTATCATTTCAAAAGGATAAAGTTTTCTATGTCATAAAGACTGCTGATATATGTTAATTAAAAAAGGGTTATTTTAAAATAGTCTTTCACTATAGTAGAAATGTTCTCGTTTTACAGAAATGTATAACTTTTAAATAGAATTCCTAAATTAAAATTTTTAAGGTTTTGTTTTTAAGGTTTTTTAAGCTTGTTGTTAAAACACATTTTAACTCCTCATGTAAAAGAAAAGTCTATCATAATTTAGAAGGTGAAAAATTCACCATCTTTTAGTTTTAGTATGCCCTTTTTCATCTTTGAATAAGGGGGAAAAGGTAAGAAAGCATTGATTTTTCTTTTCTTTCTTTCATATTCTCACTGCCATGTTTCCTCTCTCCCCCCTTACCACTCTCTATTCCCTCTCCTCCTGGTCTGAAGAGGTGTAGAAAAAAAGAAAAACACTGAATCTATGCAGAGGTAGGATTCTATGAGATTTCTGCTTTTTTAAACTAGGGAAGTATAGTTGGTTTTGACAGTTATACCTAATTCCAGGTGTATAGTTGGTTTTGACAGTTATACCTAATTCCAGGTGTAACTGAAATTAGGCTAGCTCCGTCTTCTTTACACCCTCCCACCAGGTATTTATACAGATGGATAAGATCCCCCTGAGCCTTCTCTTCTCTGGCCTGAACAGTCTCAGCTCTCTCAGCCTCTCCTTTTATACAAGGAGACACTCCAAGTCCTTTAAAGATCTTTGTGGCCCTGCACTGGACTCAATCCAGTATGTCCTGGTGTACTGGGGAACCCAGCACTGGACCAAGCACTCAAGAGCAGACCAAGCTGCTCCCTCAGATAACAGGCAACTCCCCCTCCTCAAGTTTGCAGCCTAATGAGCCTGTATTCCTCCATGGCAGCTCTGAGTTGTGTAAGCTGTCCCACCACATCTCTCTGTTCTTGGTGGGACTGTAGCCTTGCAACTACACACCAACCTCTAATTCCCTCTGTTTGTTCCCGTGCTGCACGCATAAGTGCATAGACACTCCAGACAGCCACCGAGGCATGCTGCTTTCCCAGAAAATGTGTGAGAGGTTTCCCTGTCATATTGTGCTCTTGGCATGCCTTTTCTTTCCATGCATGGACTTGGGGTGGTCCACCTTGTGGGCCTGAAGCAGAGCAAGTGGAAAGTTTCTTGTCAACATCTCTTCAGTTAACATTGAGTGAGCCCGTAAGAGCACCTAAAGATAGTGCTCCCCTCTTCCTTCCAAAGCACAGGTGACGTTTTTTTTCTTTTGGTATAAAGACAGTTGTTTGGCTTAAGTGATAGGTCATCCTGGCCAAAGGACATTAACTAGTGTGTTATTGCGTCCTCTCTTCAGCTTTATGCTTAAATTAAAATACATCCATGCACACATGCGTGTATATACATGTATGAGAAAAACAACCAGAAAGCCATGATGCCATTTCTCACTCAGGTTGAACACCAAGTTACCTCCTGTGTAACTGGACCCACTCCAACTCAGAAACACTCCAAGCTTTTTATCTTCATTTTCAGACCACAGCCTGCTGCGTTAATAATGGAAATCAGAATGGGTATGGCTTTTATTCAGTCAATATATGCATACATCTGGTTATCATCTCTGAGATCAAAAGTGAGTTTTTTTCCTAGGTGTGGTGCTCCTGGCAGAGAAGGTTTTGTTTCAGTATCACACAGGCTGCCCCAAGTTTCAGGTATCTGGGAAACAGAGCGAAGGCTCAGTGTCACCAGGGGAGATGCCAGGGTCACTTAAAAGCCTCTCCTGATGTAGGTCAATGTGACAGGCAGTTCAAAGGACAACCTGATATAATTTTCCGTATAATCATAAAGGTCAGTAGCCTTTAAAATACTACAGGTAGAGGTAGTAACCCTGGAACAGTCTGGTGGAAAGCTGCTGTTGTCTTAAATTGATCAGGAGGCAAACAGAGACCTTTAGACACAAATGAGGCAGGAACATGAGCAGGAAAGAGATATGTGTATCTTCTTTGCTTACATATTAACCTTACAAATTACAATTTAACTTACACGTTAACCTATTATTATATAAAGACTCATAAGTTCCAGTTCAGAGAGACTCTCCAGCCAGGAATACTGAAATTGCTTTTGAATAGCCTCGCCATAATTACTAGAAAGGAGAGCTACTTGGCCTTAAAGAATATCTGGTGAATATGAATAGCCTTTACGACGTTTAAAAGGCAGTGCACACACATATATCTTTCTTCATTGGGTGTGTCTGCGTTAGTGTTTACACTTGCATCAGGACTGAGATTTTGAAGTAAACCTTCCTGTTCCTCCCACTTCGGTTCACACTACTGAGCTGTCAGAGCTCACAAACTGGGTGTTCAAATGGAACTAAAACTCTTCTGTGTTAGCAAGTAGTGCAATCAAACAGGAATGGACTCGCAGAGCAAACCAGCTGGTGCTGAGGTCCCGACGCTTGGGCACTGTATGTGTCAGGAGTTTTACTGTGCGCTTTCTCTGGTCCACAGACTGAGTAGTCATGAGCGGGTAATATCAAATGCAATTTTAAAAAATTGTTTAGAGTGATTTATCCTATTTTTTCCAGTAGGTTTTCCTGAAGGAATTCCAGTGGGGATTTCCTGAAATGTTTTTATTTGATCACGGATTAAATATTTTCCCTAATTTTCCCCCCTTATAAAATCACGTACCTATTTGTCAGGGAGATGGCATGACCACTTGCAAATGGTGTGATGATCCCCCTGGAACAATATTTTACTAAAATGTACTTTGTGCTAAGGAAAATTATAAGATTCCTTCTCCCCAGCAAAACCAACCCCTAGTTATGCCTTTGGCCAAGAAACATAATTTAAATTTCATTATTAGCTGACAATTTCCCAAATATGTTAAAAACTGCTTCTTTCCAAGATGCCAATGGATGCTAATAGTTCAGTGCAGAAAATAAACGAGAATAGATTCAGATAAAAAGGAATTGCGTTCATTTGCAGTATGTAAAAGGCCTAAACACGAAACCCACAAGTATTCTGTGCTGGTGTTGCTTTATTTAACCTCAGCGTTCTGGTACCTGTTGATCCCTGAAGTTGGTATCTTTACTAACTGCAGAAAATTAGCGGCACAGACTGTGTGTAGGGAGACAACTCAATTTAGGCACTGTCAAAATGGCTCAGCCTCTACAAAAATTCTATAGTTCTTGATTTTAATCTGGATCCTCTGAGACTATTGAGCCAGCAGCCTTAACAATCTGTGGCTGCTAGAAGGAGCCTGACATTAACTTTAAGTCTTGGTCACTGAATTAGTGCAACAGACAGACAAGCAAAAGCCATTGTTACTCCATTTCTCATGCCACAAGTCCTGGCAAATAGCACCACGTACCACCTCCACGCTCTCTGTAGGTGAAAGCAACACAGGCAGTAAGTAAAAGGGCTTAAAAATATTTGAATGCAGTTGATATTTCTACCTTGAAAGTGCATCAAGGAGATTTGTCAGAATTTTAGTGGAGAGAATAGGGATGGGGTAAGTGACTTGTCAGCACTTGGCTTTTACCTGTTGTCTGGACAGGTTTGATGCATGCGAGGTTTGGACACGCAATTGTAGCAGTGGTCCTACATCAGGACAGTGTTTATGCTCCTCTGCTTAAAAACATATGCTTGAAAGATATGACAGATTACCAAAGCAGCAATTCCTGTCACTGCCAAGTCTGGTGTCAGTTGCAAGGACACACAGCTCTCTGCAAACCCCTCCTTTTTCCTTGGCTCATGCTCTGCCCTTCCCCTCTTTACGTCAGTAGAAAAATCCCAACCTTAATTAGATCCCAGTTCCTCATCCCTGATGTATTAAAATTCAGGTTTGTGTGAACAGGTACAGTTCCACCGGAATTAGGGATTACAGCTCAGTTTCTGGCACTACCCCCAAGCTTTGTTCAGCATTGTCATTGTGTACATCTCATCCTTGCTTTCTCAACAACTACTGTTCCTATTATGAAAGACCAGTCCTTGATCTTTCAATATCTTTAAAGAAAATTGTCCTTACTTTGAAGTTGCAGCTTCATAATGTGTTTTTGATCATGGTTTTATAGACACATTTCTAGTAGAATCTGAGTTTTCTTCTTCCATAAACCCTCTACCACAAAAAGACCCCCAAACCTTACTGTTACTTCAGTCCTATTAGCAGAAATACCCTGGTTCTGCCAGGGCCTGCTAATCTTCATGCACAAGCAAATCTGGAATTCTGAGTTGCTTGGACAAGCTGCGTTGCTCACGCACAGAGATATAAAATTTCACACGGTAATTATATTGACTACACTTAGATTATTCCATAAATTCATAAGACATATTAAAAATTGCAGTTTCAAACAAAAGGTGAAAGACTATTATGGAGCTTCAAAGGTGATGTTCCACCACCCTTATATTAATAAGGGCTTTGGAAAGAGTTAAGAAATTTACCAGGGCAACGCATTCAAATACACTTCATTACATCAGCTAAGAAATATTTCTGCCTTGCAAGTGGAACGGTAGAAACATGAGCTATTCTGTTTCCTAAAACAAAGCTGTTTCCCGTTACGGCCATTCACAACTGTCCGTGAAACCATATGGCTCTGCAAGACATGCAGCACCTTATCGCTCTTTATAGAGCACGAGGTACTCGTGGTGCTGGGTGGCTGCTTGCTTGGACCGCGGGGCTGGTGGGGGCACTGCAGCAGAGCCCCCAGACCACTTACACATGGCACATTCGTACCTCTGGTGGAACTAAATCCCACTGAGTCGTAAATACTGACTCAGCAGTGTGGCTGCTGCTTTCATTTTTTTTTCACTGAACAATGCCATAGGAGATTATTAGGCTTAGCAGCTGATTTTTGCTTGTAGGATGGATCAATGACCATTGATAACAGAGTCACTTTTTTATACGCCTATTTAAGTCAACAAACTGTTGTATCATGGCAACCATGATTATTCAGCTGTGCTGTAAATAGACTTCCCTTCCTCATACAAACACAAGAGTACTTTCCTTCCTTTTTTACTCCATGGGTTACAATTATCAGTCCTATAAGATAATTTGCATATTTGTCAATACTGGGAAGTGACAAGAAGAAAAAGGATGCTTCCATTACAAAAGTTCCTCTCTTCTTTGTATTACTCTTAGCATTTACCTCACATGCAATTTTACTCAGAAGTCCCAGCTAAGTCAGGAGGTACATTATAGTGCTTCTAGTTAGAATCCCCCAGTGTTCTCCAGGGGTCAGTACTGGGTCCATTCTTATTCAACATACTAATCAATGACCTGGATGAGGGGACAGAATATACCCTCAGCAAGCTTGCTGATGACACAAAACTGGGAGGGGTGGCGAGACCTGGACAGGATAGAGAGTTGGGCGGAGAGGAACATAAAGAAGTTCAACAAAGGCAAGTGTAGCGTCCTGCACCTGGGGAGGAATAACCCCATGCACCAGTACAGGTTAGGGGTTGACCTGCTGGAAAGCAGCTCTGCAGAGAGGGACCTGGGAGTCCTGGTGGACAACAGGACGACCATAAGCCAGCAACGTGCCCTTGTGGTCAAGAAGGTCAATGATATCCTGGGGTGCATTAAAAGAACGTGGCCAGCTGGTCAAGGGAGGCCATCCTCCCCCTCTACTCTGCCCTGGTGAGGACACATCTGCAGTACTGTGTCCAGTTCTGGGCTCCCCAGTTCAAGAAAGACACGGAACTAGGGGAGAGAGTCCAGCAGAGGGCTACAAAGATGACCAAGGGACTGGAGCGTCTCTCTTATGAGGAAAGGCTGAGAGACCTGGTTCTGTTTAGCCTGGAGAAGACTGAGAGGGGATCTCATCAATGTTTATCAATATCTAAAGGGTGGGTGTGAAGAGGATGGGACCAGACGCTTTTCAGTGGTGCCCAGCGACAGGACAAGGGGCAATGGGGACAAACAGGAGATTCCGTCTGAACATATGGAAAAACTTTACTTTGAGGGTGGCAGAGCACTGGAACAGGCCGCCCAGAGAGGCGGTGGAGTCTCCTTCTCTGGAGATATTCAAAACCTGCCTGGACGTGATCCTTTGCAACCTGCTGTAGTGGCAGAGGGGTTGGACTAGATGATATCCAGAGGTCCCTTCCAACCCCTGCCATTCTGTGATTCTGTTATACTGACTTCACAAAAGAAAGTGGCCTTCTCTCCACCTTGCTGGAGCTTTCACTCCGATGCTAGCAAATATTTTTGAACAATGTTGCCTCTCTTGTACCAGTGAATAAGTTAATTTGTTGTAGTGGTTTTGTGCCTGCTTTAAAGAACTCAATTCTTGGTTGGAGCACCTTGAAACACTAACATGTTAGATTAATAATAGAAGATTCTACCTAAGAAGACAATGTGAAATGAATAAACATAAGCTTTCCCTTTGGAAACTAGTTGTTCCCTGAGGACATAGTGGGTGTTTTCACGTGCCCTGTCAAGTGCACCTAAGCAACACCTGAATAGTTAATATTTACCACAATGATCATAACTAGTCAGAATTTAATTCTCTGCAGGAAATGTACACAATAGCAAAAAATTATTATTAAAAAGTTAAAAATAAATCTTTTAATTTTAAAACAAAGAACTGATTTGTGCATGAAGTGTTTGGACTGCTGTTTGATGTGGAACATTTTTCTTATTACAGTAGCTGTTTCTTGCATAAAAACTATAAACACTGTTTAGCAGAAAAAAAAAAAAATGAGAAAAAAAATCCACTGGTAGTTGCAAAGGATTCCTCAACCTTACTCCTCAAATTATAGATCAAGAAATAATTGCAGCATTTCTTTGATGACTAATTTCCAATAGGTTAATATGTCCATGAAAATGTCATTGACAATTCACAAAGAAGAAAAATGCATTGAGTAAATGATTGGCTATTTATGACTTATTTTCTCAGCCTTGGTTATTACAGTTAAACGATGTAACCATTAGATATAATAACTATTTGGGCATGAAAAGAGATTATTTATCACAAATCCATACAGAAAAATTAAATGCAAGGGTGTAGCCACTGACAGCAAGAGATTTTTTTAATAGAATTCACTACAAAGAAAACCACAGTCGCTGCCTGAAGAGCTTCTGTTTTATTATGATAGAACCCCCAAATATTAGATGGTAAAGGCAGAATATAGATTCAGTAAATGGATCAAGTGTTATATAGATGCACATAGCCTATATACAAGCATAAACTAATTTCTAACTGTTTGCAGTCTGCCAGTTAAGCTGTTAACCTGCTGTGTTTACTGGTATCTGCCTCAGTTTCCCCCATTTCTCATTAAAATGACTTAATGCCTTGTTTGATAAAACCAAAAGAAACTCAGTTTCTCCACACTGCTTTCATCCCACTTAAACTCTTTTGAGATGTACACATAAAACGAGCTGTGTGAAGACTTTTAATATCAGGAAAAGATATTCTGTCCTTACAGTTACTGTTTTTCTGGCTCCTGCATTTTATATGTCGTCTCGCTTCCGAGCAGCTACGTTGGATTTGCTCTGGTGAAGGAAGAGTGGGCTCCAGCCCGTGGTGTGCTGTGTGGACATAACTGCTAGAGGTCTGGAGCGTGGCAGGGTACTACCCTGGACAGCTGCTGGCAGGAGGTTTCCCTGTGGTTTACCTGGTAATGACACTGCCCACTGATCGCAGAGAGCTGGGGATTCCTGCTGGCTAGGATTTCGCCAGCACAGCTCGTATTTCCAACCAGAGATCAAAAGGCAAACGATCCACACAGTGGAAAAAAAAATGTATTTTCGTGTATGTAAATATAAATAGATTTTGGAAAATAATTGAGGAATCTGGGTTTATATTTGAAAGACGAATTAGTATCCTTGTTGCAGCACCACTGTCTGCAATTCTCTCAAGCTCACAGAATGAGTAACATTCTGTCTTCATTTACTACCAGCTTGCCCCCATGGACTAGTGAGGTATGAACAGCTGTTTCTGGAATCTGGACCTTTCTCAGATGTGCTAGGCAGGAGAGGAAGGATTAGTTTTGTTGCTTGAGTCTGAAAAGAACCCAAATTTGACACTTCCAGTTTGTGTCAAAATGCAGTATTATCTCCTGACCCCTTGTCCTTCAGAGGAAATGTTGGAGGACTGTGTTGGCAAGGGGATTACTAATGTGCCTCTCTGTTTCATTAGCTCCTCTCCTCCTTTATTTTCCATATTCAGTTTGTGGAATATTTGTGTTTGGTTTTTGTACAGCCTCCTTTGGCACTGGCAAAGGAGCTGATGTCCCTCATCTCTCTGCTTTGCCGTATGCTGCACAGGAATCTGCAGAAGGAGAGTATAGCAACTCTCAAACCCGTGGCTTCTAGGAATGTGCCTAGGATGGGTGGATAACTCAGGTATGTAGGGACTTCAGATGGTCTCTAGTCCAATCCGCTGCTCAAATGAAGGTCTGCCATGAGATCAGGCCAGATTACCCAGGGCCTTGAAAACACTCAGTGATGGGGACTGAACAGTCTCCCTGGGCAACCTTCTTCCTCTGCTTGACTTTTTCTATTTTTATCAGGACTTCTAACCAGAAGGACGATATGCAAACTCTTCCTGCCTAAATGTTTTGATCAACTATCTCTTGTAGGCTCAGACATCAACCAAGCTGGAATATACCTAATTTTACAAAGCCTCAGGCAATGTCTGTATTTTACTCTCACAATAACAGCCCAGTTATTCCTTCTTTGATGCTGTGAACAAGTAAACGAGCAGATACAAGACAACTTGCTCCATGGATATTTGCAAGAAGAAAAGGAATGGCCAGCTTTAGCAGCAACTGGCAAACCAAAGCAGTGTGTAGAAGAGTGCAGTCATTTGCGAGGAATGAACAAGGTGAATTTTAAGAGAGAAAATTGATAAGTAGCACTGAAACTTTGCTTTATTCAGTTTTTGTTTTGCCAGTATGGCAAAACCAACAAGAATTTTGTAACTGGGTCTTTCACTTGTCCTAGGCGTACCCAAGGTAATGCCATCTTGCTGTCTTAATCTCATCTACTAGCCTCTATCTTACTCCTCCATCTTTTTCTCAACACCATCTCCCTCTTTTCTCCTCTGTGTCTAGCTTTTCAGTCATAGGAGTTAGGAAAGAGAAGAGACAGATGAAAACATGTTTGAGCTGAATGAATATAAATCCCAAAACATAAAATTTCTCACAAATCATTTTTTCCTCCCAGAAATGGGAGCCAATAACAAGTCTCAGCAGTAGCAAGGGCCTCAAAGACCCATTTTGGGTTTTGATAAACGCAACATAATTCTTCCTGTTTGATTTGTGTTTTGCACTGAAAATAGGACATCCTAACAGAGGGCCAGAGGAAGACTGGGCCACTGTATATTCCTAGGCAACTATCTCTAATGTCAACTGCACACTGAGGATGCTTTGAAGATTACTTTTTAATGCTAACAATGATTTTTGAGATTCCTGAATGAAAGACGTTGAAAAAAGATATCGTTGTGTTAGTATTAATAGCATACACCGTAGAGGCATGATGCTATCAGATGGAACCAAGGGAAAGTCCTCCCTTTGAAGGCTACCAAGACCCGGACCGTGTGTGTATAGATAATTAGCTATCCTCCTATTTCTTTTAATCTCTTACATGTAAGGATCATCTTATCTCCAGTTATTTCTCTTGAGGGGTACACTGTCATTTCAACAGTATACGCCTAAACAAATTGGACAAAATTGTTCATGTTAATCCCAAAGAGCAGCAATGCATCTTCATTACAGTTATTATGTGTTTTATGACTTCTTTTCATATAAAACAGTTAGTTGAGCTTTAATTTAAGTTCAAAGGACAGCCAAATGCTTATGGCAAAGAAATCTGAGGGAAATTCAGTTGAAGTAAAATAAGAATCTCACTTAGGCATGTTAAAACTGGAACAAATGATCTGGATCAGACCACTTTACCACACTGAGTGTTTCTACCTGTGAAGACATATCGTAAATCAGATCTACTGACCCCTCTGCACAAAGTGAGGAGGCAGGAGCCAAAAAAACAGCCTCTGGTTTCATAAAAGCAAAATGGCTTAAAGAGAAACAAACATCCTCTGCTCATAACACACACATACACACCCTTCTGATGTGTCTAATTAATTTTAATTTTAAAATCTTTGAATATCATCACTTGCAATTTACATTTTTGAAATGTTTCCTTAATTCTGGTGGCACCTGCTGTGTGTTGTTGTCATTAATAGTATGTCATATTTTCACTGATAAAAAACACCTTGAGGGATTTGTAAGATGCCCTAAAATTCACTCTGTGTAGAAATTCTATGAGTAAGACCTCATTGAATGAGTGGTAGAGAATAAAAGTGAGAGGAACAAAAAATATGGTCAAAGAGTAGAAGAATATGAATAGATCAAAAGAAAATGGAGCAAGGGTGAGGAATATGAAGTTGGAAAATCACAAATTACATGAAAAAACATGCCTTTTTTGTTATTCAAACTCAGTCTATTTTTACAATCACATTTCTGTATGGTTTAAGTGTTTGAAGATTATATACCAGAAATATCTTTTAAAAATGTTAAAGGGTAGGAGGGTTTTCAGGAGAGGCATAATAAACTCATGCAGGACCCAGGGTAGTAGTATGATATTTGTGATTTATTCATAGGTATATCTGTGCCATTCTTTGCATCTACATCAAATCAGTAGAGAAAGAAAACTAACAGCTCAGGTTACAAACCATACTGCCTGGTAGCTATTCTCAAGTAAATAATCTGTTATGCTGTGATGAGACTGACAAATATATACAAGAAATCTTAACAGTGAGATCAATCTACTTGCCACCAAGAAACAATTGTGGAAAAAAAATCTTTCTTAATACACTGATTTTCCACATTGGTGACAAACCTTAGTTCACCCACCTCTTCCAAGCTTTCCTTTTTTTCCTTTTCTCGTGCTCCCCATGTGTAGGCCATGGTTCTTGGTTTGGTGAGGAGAGGCATTATCCTCTGTTCATTCCAATTTCCCAGAAGAACTTCCTCTATGCTTCAAAGAGATTAACTAACCGCTATTCAACATAGAAAATGAAAATAGTTTGTCTCTGAAAAATATTAAGATAAAGATCTCTCAAAAGAGATATCTAGAGAGGAATATCATGGTAGATGAAGTGGAGAATTAAGTTTTTATGTAAAAGATCTCATGTGGGAACTATATAATTAAAGTAGGCAAACAATCTTGACTGTGTTTTGTAATCACGTCAGCCAATAGCTATATGATATGGCATTTCAGTGTTTGTGGAAACACATTTTACAGACTTTAGAAAACATATTAATTTGATTTTCTGCATTTTTCCCTTATAGAATCAGAGAATTTTGTGCTAAGCAGCACTGAAAATCAAGTTATTCACTGGTCACTCAAATTATTTTTAACTTTTGTTTGTTGTACAGCACATATTTTCCCTTCAAGGTCAAAAGCACCCGTGAAGCAAGCTTCTCACTGGACTTGAATCTTGATCAGCTTTATCATATCACTCAATTGCTTGAGTTCATCAAATCTACAATCGTGAACATTCAGTTCATCGTGCCCATAAAATACACCGTTAATCAGAACTGACCTGAAGGTCAATCATGAATTGCTACCCAGCATATCTGAGGGACGTCCACCGTAAAAAGAATTGTCTTTATTCTCTGGAATACAGACAAATAGCAGTTTTGTGGCAATCAAAGAGTAACAGTTCTCTGGCAGGTGCGTGAACATTTATATCGTCTGCTCGTTTTAACCACAAAAAGGGAACAGACTGGTAAGTTAATTTATTCAGAAAACATTGGCTGGATTTTGTCTCACCTGCCTTTCAACACCCACAATGCAGATGTTAACATCACAGCCAGTGACCTAAATCTCTCTTAGCAGTCAAAGGAGAGAAATAGATCCCCTAGGGACATGATTCATCTGACCTATTTCAGACAGATATTTACCTGGGAGATGAATTGCACCTGGGACTGCGCTGAGTGTATTGACCAGATCTTCACAGACTGTAAAGATCATGGGTTGATCAGTTCAGAACAGTAAATTTCATCAAATGAATCCTACCTTGTGTCAAAATGCTAAAGGCTGGTACAGGGTCAGCTCTCCAGGTTCTATGGGCACTGTTTAGATAGTTTCCACCAGAATGTGAAGTTCCTTTATAGGCACGTTATAAGGTGACTCATAACTTTTATGGTCTACATCTCTTACTAAACCAAATTAACCCCTCATAATACCTGGTATCCTCCAAACTGCTGAGAAGGGAAAGCTCTTGAGAAGGCCAGTGTTTTAAAATGTTTGACACATCTACATACAGTTTGTAGTTTTAAAGGGTGGTAAATTAGAAGAATAATTTTCATGCAGTAACATTGCTGCAGCTTCCAATTGTTACAATAATGTTTCCAAAATCTCCAAGAAATTTCAGAAAACTTCTACCTGTCTGCCTGTGAAATGTCATGCATTAGTTGCAGGACCTGTGCTAAACCTAGCTAAGAACTACACCTGATCAAATTATTATTTTTTTTAAACCAGAAAAATGACATTGTGATAAAACTGAAATTTCTTCAGATGCTAAATAAAGGTAGAAAGTGGAACATTCTTTTTTTTATTTTACAAAATCACCAGAACTCTTCAAATATTGAGACAAATAAGGCGTTTGTTTTCTCCTTTTCCATAAATTAAAATACACAGTTCTTTAGCAGCCCTTAAAATAAAAAAAAAAAAAATAAAAATCAGCTGTAGCTACCATGATTCCCACATCGCTATGAAAAGCACTTTGATTCTTTTTTTTGTTTGAGGCAAAAGCCAGAGGTTGAGTGCCTTGTGAGAACTCGGCATGCACTTCAGTATTCTAATGTAGCACAGCAGGAGAGGGATACAGAGGGAAAGCAAGCAGAAATAATAACCAGAAGCTATAGGAATAATGGGAACGTGAACCACTGGCATCCAGGGAGTTGAGAATCTGAGTATCCACTCTCTTGACCTTATTATATTGCACTGTTGGCTTTACTGTCTAAGGCTTTTCCTTCCATTGGTAAGGATTCTGGAACTCCAATGGAGTTGGATGAGGGTCTCAGTAACTAGTTTAATTTCCAGCTCTTTGAACAACTTTCTCTTTCATTATCTGTCCTCTATTGACGTCTGTATAATGAAGTAAAATGATAAAATTGAAGTAAAATTGAAAGAGCTTCCTTTGGACAATAAAACTAAATTTGAAGATATACTTTTTTTTTGCTTACATGAAAATTTTCACAGCTATTTTTTTTGTAAGGTTTATACATGCATGCACGCACGCAAGAACAATTGGAATTGTTTCCATAGGTGTAAAGATTTGGTTGCTGTGGTTATGGGGGAGCACCTTTTGAGCCATGATTCCTACTCACAGAAGAATAGCTTCTGGTTAATTTCAGTCTTCCACAATAAATTATCTCAGCTTAACCTAGAGGCCAAGGTAAGGCTATATATGTGCATGAATATGTGTGAATATTCAGGTTTTCTTCATATTTCAGAAGATGGAACAGCCAGAACATACCAAAACAGTGTGTTTTCAGGAGATGCTGACATACGAATGATCATGCAATATATCAGGGAGGAACAGCTATTTCACCAAAATATGATCAGTTTGGATTAACAGGTTATTTTCAGGTTGGGGTTTTATACATTTTTCATACCATTTTAAATTTACTGTAGTGAATTGCTGGCAAAGTTTCGCTGGACGAGATTCTACATATTGAGTGGCACTTAAATCACATCAACATCCCACTGATGTTAATTGCGATATTCAAATGAGCAATGCACATTCAGGCTAAGAATCAGTCACTCAGTTCTATCACTTTTAAATCCTCATAAATCCTATATATACTCACAATCAATAATTTTGAGTCCAAAGTCATTCAAAATAAAAGATAATGAGAATGTATTGTGAAACTATTGCATGAACAGATTTGCTAAATAGATTTCTTTAGTAAATAGTTAACATAACTTCATCATTCTTCATTATGTCTTTAGGGTCCACAAGCCCAGACAAAAACCACAGGGTTCAATAATGTACTCTGTTTGATCATAATGATGCAAAGCATCCCATTAACTTTTGCTAAACTGATTTGCAGGAAATGTTGGCAGCAAGCCTTAATCATATATTCAATGCAAAACAACTTGTTTCCTAATTTGTTATCAGCATTCTTGGTGATTTTCCTTTTACTTTACATAAATCAGGAGTTTGATAAAACAGATTATCATCTAGTTTACTATTGTATAGCATTGTTATCAAACAAAAGGGTGTAATCTAGATATGAATAAATTTATAAGGGAAATTGGACAAAGATTTTCATTCACTGAAGAAGAAAACTTCTAGAGCAGCCTCACGATAGACCTAAGACGAGCAAAAAATAAATAGTTCTAAGACAGTTAAATAAATTTGTAAAGGTGCTAGTTACACCTAGACTAGTGATTGACACAATACCAAGAAACCCTCTTGAGAATGGGAACTCAGCTGTCTACACTATAAAACTGATCCCCGGCACAGTTCTGGCCCAGACCTTCTAGCACTCTCCCACATAATTCCCAGGACTGCCGGAGAGTTTGTGTCAACTGAGGACCATTCCTTATACACAGTCTATTTTGAAAAGTAAGGAAAGTCATTAAATAAACATGAATTATTCCTTGTCAGGTGGCCTCAGCAACAGAGAACAGTTATGGGTATATTTTATTTACCATTATTAACATAATTGTGTACCTAGGAACAGGACTTGATAATCCAGAATGTCCCTTTCATTCCTACATCCATATTGAGTTACACTCAGAAGAAAGGGGAGATTAAACACAAAGAAACCTAAATTGTGTTATTTAAAGTAAGGAGAAAAAGGGAGGGGAGGCAGAGTATGCTGCAACAGGAATATCTCCATAGAGACTATTTTCCTACATTGATAATTTAAGGTAGCTCAAGAAAACTCAAGTCTTTCTTAAAATGGCTACATCTGTCAACTTGAGTTGCAGCAAATATGTCACTGGATATTTCCCAAATGTGCAAAATATTGTATTCTGTAATACATACTATAGCTGCAGCATTCATTCCCCTCTAAGTCTTCTTTGGGGTCTTTCTCTTAACAAATTATATACATTTTGTTCCCTTTTGTCCTTAAAGTCACAACAAACAACCAAGGTGTAATTTACATCTTTCAGCATTTTATACACACAACTCATGAAGAAACCTCAAGGGGGAATAAAAAGTCCTTTTCCTGGTGTATTTTGGTGGTGTTCCAGCTCAGAGTACCCTTCTTTCTCACCCCAGGTCAAAATTACCCGAGAAGAACATTTTCTGGACCTTTGTTTTCTGTTCAAATAAAACACCTATTTCGAGCAATATTTAATTATTTTATTATGATTGCAAATATTTTTCACTTGTAAACAATGTAAACTTGTATACTATTATAAAAAATTAGTCAAAGAAAATTCCTGAATAAAAATGAAAACCTTTACCTTTTCAAAATGTAGATCTCTCACTATCATCAGAATTTATTCACCGATAATCAGTTCAAAAGTGCAATTCCATTGAACATTCAGGTTCATTTATTTCAGAACAGCGTTGCCTGTTATACTGTACTATTGGTGTTTCCCTAGCTGCCTTCAGTTAAAAATAATAGCATCACTTGAATTTAATAAGAATTAGTGTTGATGTAAGTTACACTTCCATACACTGGAAGCAAAGTTATTAAAGCCAATGGGATTCAATTGGCAGGAAAATTTCAGAAACGTAAGCCCAGCCAAAGCATAAAATGAGTAATTCTTGTATGTGGAGGAATAATAAGAAAAAAGAAATTGATGTAAGTTATAAATAAAAGTGAACTGATTGTTTCATTTTTGCATTTTTAAATCTAATTTATCTTGATAGTGTATGCTGCCCTAAATCTATCAGTATTCTATTGTTTAACTACTTCAGGTAAAATGCAGGTAATCAGGTTGTCTCTTGCAATGGGTTTTCCTCCTAGGAGAACTATTTCTTTCTTGTATAAACAGGTACCAGTCAAATAAAACTCAGGTATATGCCCAATTTATATGGTATCATCACAGCATATGGCATACTAACCAAAGATTGATTAGAAGAGTGATATTTTTATCCCTTATTTCATTGCAAAATAACTGCGAGAGAAGTATAACGCACATATGAATAAACACTAACACAAACACATACAAACACCTGAAGCCCAGGCACATAATAAAATGTTAGAAACTACATTATATTCCACAGATATTTCTCAGTATTCATGACATTGCATAGAAGATTCACAAATACCATGGTGACTAGGAACAATAGAAACCCATAAGCAAGAAACTAAATTATTTTCAATTTCATTTCTGATATATATCATTTTACTTCCTTTTTTTAGCACCTACTGTATATTGGCCAGAAATTTCCACTGTGATCCCCATTTTTTTTTCCCTGAGTAATTGCTTAGAGTTAATTTACAACCTAGTAATGTGTGTAAGCAGTTCAAATTATTCCTTCCCATGTTCATTACCTTGTATTTGTCATCAGAGAATTCCATCTGCTGTTGCAATGCCCATTCATCTAAACAGCCCTAATAGCATTGGAGAGCCAGCTACTTTTGAAGCAGTGTAAAATAAACTGTGAAGTAGATGTCAAAAGCTATTGCACCTGTTTTACATTCAAATCCTTGCTTTGCTTCACTCACTTTGCTACTGAGCAGAATCAATAACAGCATTCATGATGGGATACAGACATTCAGCTCATAAGCTTTCAAGATATTAGCTTTTTTCAGTTATGAAGAGTGGATGGGGAGAAAATGAAATAGTTAGCAAATGTGCTTTTCCTCCTTCTCCAACGACTTCTCTGTCGTATTTATTGCAGTTTGTGCGGGTATTAAAGACATTTACTTTAAGGTAAATTTGCCAGATTTGACAGTTTCGCAAAAAATAAAGGGCAGCTTTTATAACTGTAAGAAAACTATTTTTCCTACTTCTTTTTTTCCTTTAATTTTGGTTTGTAGGCATAAGAAGGCTAGTGTGTTATGTTGCAGTTACAAGGCAACAAACCTTAAAGCGATTAGTAATATCCAGACTAGGCAAGGTTTTATTGGGCTACATAGTTATAGTGGGTGTCCCTGCCTCATTACTGAAATGCCACTTAGCTGTAAGAGTCTGCTCATATGATAGAATCATCATAAAATGGTTTGGGTTGGAAAAGACCTTAAAGATCACCTAGTTCCAACCCCCCTGCCATGGGCAGGGACACCTCCCACTAGACCAGGTTGCTCAAAGCCCCATCAAACCTGGCCTTGAACACCTCCAGGGATGGGGCCTCCACAACTTCCCTGGGCAACTTGTGCCAGTGCCTCATCACCCTCAGAGCGAAAAATTTCTTCCTAATATCTATTCTAAATCTTCCCTCTTTCTATTTAAAGCCATTACCATTTGTCCTATCACTACATGCCCTTGTAAAAATTCCCTCTCCAGCCTTCTTGTAGGCCCCTTTAGATCATATACTGTGTTCCTTGTGTTCCTACCCCACCCCAGGTATAACCATTAGAAAATAGGAGAGGCACAAGATCTAACTGTATTGATAATTCTGTCTGGTCCCCACCACCTTCCTACAGCATGTGGTAGGTATGGTCTTACACTAATTATGGCTCTTGATCGACTTTGCAGAGAGGATTGGCTGCGAGTGAGGCTATTGGGCCAGATTACTGTAAAATGTTAGTAAGATGAACCTGGAGAGTAAGCAAAACTTAGGATAGATGGAAGAGGTTAAACCCGTCAATCTCTGAATGGGGAACTGTAATTCTTCAAAATGTATAAAAACTTATCATGGACTACATTCAATGGTCTACAGGTAAGTGAGGTCAGGACTGTATAAGCCTCTTTTTAACGTGTTGTAGTATAGCTCAGACCAGAATACTTTAAAATGATGGATTCCTGTTCATTTGTTTGTTTTATAAGGCTTTTTACTATTTTCATAGGTTTTGGGTTGCTTATTAAAAGTAAGTGTAGCTGCTGGCAGGTATTCATTACTTTTCCTTCTTCTGAAGCTTAGATGATAACAATATAATACAGTGCTCCATTTCACCCAGGAAAAATAAAAAACTGGTTAAAAGTTAGACTATATTGGAAAAGTGGAAGTTAAAAATATGAATTGTTTTAAAAAGGTAGCACACTGGCTTAAATGGCATTTCTCTCCATGTCCTTTTCTCTTTCATTGTTTTCTTTGCTATTTCCAGAATCCAAACATCCCCAACAGTCAATCAAGATCGGAGTTATGTTTAGCCATTTAAAAGTTAGGTGTCCAGTAGGTGTCCAGCCTGTTGCAGAATGTCTCTTGAATGAATAAGGGCTTTCAATCAGATACTTTCAACAATAGATTTGATTGCACACCAGAGCTCTCATTTAGCTTGGTTAGTAATAGAATAAGGAATAGGAAGTAACAAAGGACAAATAATAATTATATAGACAGCAGATAATATGTAGAAGGGTCAAGACACTCAGTAGTCTAAATAAGGAAAATGCCAAGTCCTCTTCACATATTGCTTGTGAATTTGTTTATTACTTTATTCAAATACTAAATCCTGGTTTAATACTCTTATTCACATTACTATAGCTGGTTTCAGGCATTACTCCACTTAACATCAAATAGCAGATTGGAATTTTCCTTGTCTGCATGTGCATCATCATCACATGGTATCCTTTCTATGACTGAAACAAGTCAGAACTCCCAAACTATTTTTTTCTTATTTTTTTAATTAGCCAGTTTCGGTCATGCTTGCAGTTAGTCACACCACTGCTCAGGAACAGCAAACCACGCATGCAACTTAGCTCAGTACCAGGTAACATTTGTATATTTAAGCTGACTACGTTAGATCCCAAAGGACATAAGATTTCCTGGTTTTAAGACTGTGTAACTTTATCATAGCTCTTCTGCCCCACATGCTTCAGAAATCTTTGGAGAGAAGATATTCCAAAACTATTCACAGGCAAAACAACTCCGATTAGTGAGCTGGAGCTGGAGCTTGGCTGGGAACACAGTGAGATCGTTGCAGTGCTGGATCCATTGGTTCCTGCTGTCTTACAGGAATGCACAATTAGGGATTTGGAGTACTAAGCAGCCGTTACACCAGAATAGCCTTGATGTAGGCCATATGTTATAGCTCCAGGATAAAGCTGCACTTGAACCACTCGTTACTTGCACGCAGCTTAAGAGACACAGGTTGGTCAATTGCTATGGCGGACATGGATCTCTTAGTTTGTACCTTACAATATATTCATACTTATTTCCTCTTACTGTTGCACCATCAACTTGAATTCTTCTTTTATTTGCATAGCATCTTCTGTAAATAACAGCAAGACAGCACACTTTTTTATTTTCTTTAGATAATTAAATAGGTCAGGCTTTATTAGTTTGTTTGTAGATATTTTCACGTCTGATCAAACAATAGACCACAAGTAGACCATAAGTACACGTTTCAGACAGAGTTTTTTATTCTTAAGCATGTATAACCAGAACAGAAAAACAGTAATTCAGGTGAAGTCTCACAAAGTCCTTTAAAATTGGCATTAGCATTTTTCTATCTGTAGTCATAAAATGGAACAGTTCTCCCACCCTAAAGATGCCTTAAAAGCTTCCTGGCGTCATCCTAGAGATTATTCTGCATTTGCCTTTTTCATAGCTACATCATACTTCATAGTTACATCTTGTCATTAACCCATCCTCCTCTTTCTCATTTATATTCAGCATATAGGAGGTAACATAAAATTCTGCCAAGTGCATGACCTAGCATTTTGCATGAATCTTCAGGGTTTTCTGGCATGTTCTGCATATATAGTTTCAATTCTCTCTGACACTGACACTGCTCCCAGCTTTATGACACCGTTGACTTTCCTCAGGATGCTTTTAATATCTACATGAAATAAATAATGAAACCAAATCTTGTTCCTTGAGAAGCTCAGCTAGCATCTACTCTCCAGCCTGATGTTTGACTTATCAACAGTCCCCAGTGCCATCTTCTTTTTTCTTAGTTCTTCACCTACCTTACAGTTCTTCCTCAAATCATATATTCTTTAGATCAGTTAATAGTTTTCTATGTGGCACATCTGAATCATTTACAGAAGTTTGGGTAGAAGAGAAATGCTGAATTTGTTGTGTGAAGATGCAGCAGGTTGGGTTTTTGGTTGGTTGGTTTCTGGATTTTTTGGGGTTTGGTGTTGTTTTGTGTTTGGTTTTGGTTTGGTTTTTTTTTTTTTTTTTTTTTTTTTTTTTT
>VZSZ01005667.1:941619-982905 GCA_013398815.1 Ibidorhyncha struthersii
CAGAGAATAGGTTAAGACACGGAGTTCCATGTAGCTTTGTTTCTTGCTTGGAATGCAATGTTCCACGTTACAGCAAGCACAGGTGCCATTTCAGTACAGCAGCACTTAAAATAACAATAGCCCATTTCCATATATTTCAAGAGGGGGAGAAACTATTGTTTATTAGAAGAATTTGAAGTAATTGGCAGCTGTCACCAATTCTCCAGCTGGCTAAGTGCTAATGTGTTATTAGCTGAATCTCTGAACATTTCGTGAGCATTATAAATAGGCATAGGGCAAGTTGTTGTTGTTTATAATGGAAATATTAAAATGAACATACATATGTAAGTATATAAATACACACACACATGTATATTCCAGTCGACATTCTCTGCATTTGATTACAAGGTTTGTTTTGTTGGATTGTGTGCTGGGCTATGTAATTGGGGATTTTGGATGAGAATTGATGTGAGACTGATAATGGATTTGACATGCTGTGACTCTGACTTTAATATGTGAACCAAGCTATCAATGGAGTTTCCTATGCAAAAAGAGGAACTCTCAATATGGCATTGTGGTTTCTTTTAGGAGCTTGAAAAAAAAGTTGGATTGTGGTCTTTGGTGGTCAGCTAACAACAGTCTATTCATAAAGGCCGTCAAAAGAGCAGAGTTACAGCTCTGATAGAACTATCAGACTACAAGTGGAAAAAAATGAAATTAGGCTTTCAATTCACAATAAGTACTTTTAAGGCCGATTTTCCTTGAAATGGAGTTTTAAGAGAAGGTTAAACTAATTATAGTATGATAGAACTTGTTTGACCTGAAAAGTGTCAGTCTACTTAGATAAGGTGAATAGTTATAGTGCTATTATTTAAGCTTAACAAATGGGACACCAACAACTCACTTCTAGCTTAAAAAGAGGGAGGCAAGAGATTCCTCTGTCAAGTCAATTTACCACCTGCTATGTCAGGGCATTAAAAAGTAGTCTCATAACTCCAATATGCTTCTTCCAAGAAATTTGTAGCAAATTAAATTATGGAATTGAGTATTGCAGTTCAGTTCTTCCTCTTGGGACCTACATAATGCTGGAAAGCTTATTCAGATCAGGAGAGAATTTAAAATATTTTCACCCTTCTTGAATTTCATGTGTAACTGCATCGTAAATATTAAATCATTTATCTGAATTTAATCAAGCTTGCAGCTACAAAGTACAAAGGGACACTCTTCCACTACACACACACTTTTAGCCTTCCAAACTGTTCTCCTCACAGACTCTGACTGTGATAGTCATAGTCAATTTTGCTCATGTCTATTCAAACCTTTCTATTACCTTTGATATTTTCAAGATCTAGTAACTCATGCTAATAGGCTAGCAAGCTCTATCACTTCAGGTTGGCCTCATAAAATCAGTTGTTTTTATAGAATATATATTGCTCCCATTCCCAAAGTTGATTAGGGGAGCTGTGACCTCAAGACTGTAATATGGTGGTAAGATATATCTTACTTAACTTCAGTTTATACTAGATATCTAAATTTTACTTTTTTAATAGTCTGAACTCTCTCAGTGGTCAACGGAAAGAAATTTATAGTGTCACCTATTTTAGTTGTTTTAGGCACCCGTCTTAAGCTGGGAAGCAAAAGCACTAGATCTTTATCCAATTACTAAAGAGAAAAAACTCTCTTCCTGGACACACTCCTAAAGATATGTATCCTAAGATATGTATACTTAAAAATAGGTAAAGAAAGCTAAAGGTATGTGAGACTATTTTTAATATGTGACCCACACAGTACAAACCCTACAAAACATCTAAAACATGCAGATTGATCTTCATTAAGATATCCTGGTTCACATTAGTCTTAATCACAGCAATTTTATCTAAATGAAGAGTTTCTTGTGGAAACACCCTTACGTGTATAGCCTAGATGTCATGCAGGCCCTTAAACACAGCATTACAACATCAACTTTCCGGTGTTTGGACACCAACTAGAATTCACAGCCCTCAGTAACACACGTAGTATTCACATCATCTATATTAGGTGACTAATTCCAGAAGAATTAAGAAGACAAAGGTAAGGGATTAAACTTCTTGTATAGTCAGTGGGGAGAAGAAAAAGCCTCTTTTGTCAAAATCTGCTTCCTTTCTTATGGAGTAATTAAATATTTATCGGACTGAGGGAGAATGTTAGTAGCTTAGAAACTGGAGAGAGACTTTATGTGCAGTCAAAGTCTTGCATTTAAAATAAGTAACAGAGAAAGTGTTTACCTGAAAACACTTAACCTTGACATCACAAAGCAATATGCTCTTTAGATTCAGTCCTCCAAATCAGAGAACTAACTGGAGATCCAGCATCATCTGACTAACCAGAGATACTTGTGTTTCTGTCTCTGGGGCTCAAGAAAAATCGTCTAACCATTAAATGCCTGCACAGAATGAGAGGTAGCTCCCTTAACTATGAGCAAAGAGGAAGAATGTTCAGAATTTTCTTATCAGAGAAAGATGGCAAATTTTACTATGAATTGGGATACGTGCAAATATGTGCAGAGCCTTCAAAAACAAGGGTTCTGCTTGGGAAACAGCAAAAGAACTAGGGGCCATTCCTGAAACTAGTAGGTGTATCATTTCAAGCGATAGTGTGAAGTTTTAATTTTGGGTACATATAGGGAAAGTTATATGCCTATATCAAAATGTATCTTATTGCAGTAGTTCCACAGTAAACAAAGCCTGTATTCTTACAGAATCAACACAAGCGATGAGTTACTGCTTTCAGGGAACACCCCTCTCATAGCTTTCCCACATTGCTAAATATACAAAGAAACTCCCCTTTAAAATATTTCCCACCACCTCGGAGGGTTAAAACATCCTAGTAGTAATCGGAGGAGAAAAGCCGTAGGAGATATTTCAACACAATTCAGAAATACACACTACCTTTTCCCCCAACTTCTTAAAGATTTTCTACATTTTCCAGGAAACTCTCCCTTTTTTGCAGTTTTAACCAATTGGTGATCACTACTTCTTTGTGCAGCATATTATCTGAGAAGCTGAAAGAACCAATGCTGATAAGGATAAGATCCAAGTCTCAACAAGTGCTGTTCTCCTCTCCTTATATGACATGAAACCAAATCTTGCAATAGTTTGCCTAACGCATTAGACAAACATTTATAATACTGATACCAATAACACACTGTTGGAGTTTTACATTAAATATTGACTCATGTCTTGCCAAAATGAACATGTACAGAAAGAAAAAATGGTCAGATATAGAACTGAAAAAAATTACTCATAATAAAACTTTAATTCCCAGATTGCTTGTGTACAAGATAAAAAATGCTCAACTTTCTGCAAGTGATATTTTTCTCCCCTTTTGTAAGAAAAATTGAAGTGGTTTTGCTTCAACTTAGTGTTCTCAGCTGAGCTTCTAAGCTCACATAAGACAAAATGTGAGTTTTCAAGAGTTATTACAAACATATTAATCTCCGATAAACCTCCAACTGCCATTACCTAAGTATCATTTAGGTTATCTTTTACAAAAAAACAGTTTGACGATTGCAATGTTTGCTCATTGGTTTAACCCAGACAACTGCTCTGACCCAGCAGGATTCAGCCGAGCTCCATGAGGCATTGCAGCACTGGCAATACAGTTAGTTATGCTGAGTTTAATCATGTAATGTCCCTTGTGATCTTCTGGAAAACGATACTTTAAAGGAAAGGGTATTGTGTCATACTAGATCACGGGTCAAAAGGCAAGTACTAAGGAGAAGGTAGATCCCTGACTGATTTCTGTGGGACATTTAGAAAAATGGGTGACTAGAAAAAGAATTTCTTTGAATATAGTAATGCTTGGATTTTGAAGAGGAACATTACCCAACTGCATTTTGTAAACACGAGTCTCAAAGAGCATTTTAAGGGCAAAAACCCATATCACAGCTAGATCCCACATGCCTAATCAACAAGAACAGCTCTGTAATGTAGGACTTTAAGTAACTCAGTGACAATGGGAATTTAAAACCAAAGACGATCTATTGAGAATCTTATCTCCCAGAACAGGCCAGCATTTGAGTTTGGAAGAATAGAGAGTGAAGTGTAGTATACTTTCATGTTCACGTTCCTCAGACAAATCTAGCTCATAGGGGAGAAAAATAGGTTATCCAGTCTGAAGACTCAGGAACAGCTAAGCCGTGTGAGGGTTGGGTTTGCAAGAGAGGCAGCAGAAGTTAACTTTAATCAAGGAAAGTCCACGTGGGAATTACAAAGGAATTAAAGAAATGCCTCAAGTTCAAGTATTAGGATAGTTGCTCGTAAGTAAAATTACTTTTTTCAGAAGTTTTATTTCAAGCCAATTGTATCTGATTCTCAAAGATTTAGTAAACACCAAGTGATCTCAAGGCTTGTCATTAGAATGGGGCGTATGGAAAGTTTACCTTTCTTGACAGCTCATACTTTTTCAGCAGAAAATAGTAAACCTTTGTGTAGACCTAAGATAGGGCTAATCCACTGCTTAGATGAGTCATCTTGTATTTTTTGTTGAAATAACAAGAGTACACCCAGTGCCCTGGCTGGCTAGACATTAACCAGAAGTTAAATGCATAATTAACTTCAACCTCTATTAGTGTTTAGTTCTGAAGAGATCACATTCCAATAAGTATCTGTTAATCTTTTATTTTTCGCAGAGTAGACAATTCTGCTTCCTGTATGTCCAGTAGACACCCAAAGTAGGAAAGAGAACACAGCAGCTGCTGCGCAGGTTAACCCAGCAGACTATTTGCTTGTTTACCATGGTGACTAACTCCAATTGCTTTATTGGAAAGTTAGTACAATGACCACTGCACCTAGAAAGTAGCTTATTCTTAGGATTTTTTTTCCCATTTACTTAAGGAGAGGGTGATGTAGAAGGAAAAAAAAAAATTTGTATCTCTTTCAGAACACTTTTTAGTAAACATTACTATTACATGTATAAATATTTTCAGCCTCCATGACCGTTATTTTTAAACTGAAGATTTCAGATCTGGATTTTAAGGCATGTCATATACAAAACACAGGTAGACCAATTCTAAAGAGACCTCTGAGTTCTCCTCTGAGGAATTCAAATGGAGATCAAAGTGTGAAAGTTGTGACCCACCAAAGCTGCACTAATTTCAGCCAAAACAATTGCACAGGTCCTGTCTCTAACAAAAGAAAATGACAACTGTTTTATTTCCAAAACATGTTTTTTCTTTCTTCTTTCAGCAGTTCTTCAGACATTTGACTGATTGTTCCTAGCAGTATTTTTCAGTAATCAAAATCTAAAGGGAAATCTTCAGTCCTTGGGCAAAGGCACTGCTGAATGTCAAAAACCAGGAACGAGGCTCACACAATTGGCCGCTTCTGCAGCAAGGCCCTTTCCTCTCCTGTCTGCTGTGCAGTGCTACTCTGTAACCCCACATACCCAGCAGGCCACTGGTATGATCTGTAATACACACAGCAAGACCTAAAGTGATGAAGGAGAAGAGTGTACTGTTGGGGATGCAACCCTTATCAGAAGTCACATTCAAAACTGGTGGCCTGTCTCCAAGCAGCAGCTTAGTGTTGTGCGCCTCACTCTCCCATGAGGGAAATTCCTCTGACAGTGTGTGCCTTGATGTGGGCAATGTCTTTAGGGTGTGAGGCACTGCTTCACTCAGTCCTGTGGTGAAGGGGGACAAAGTTATCTAAGATAACTTCTTTGGGAATCTGATTTCACACAAACCTGTGAAGAAAGCCACACAGCAACCAAGAAAACTCTTCTTTATTGTGGTTATTTTAAGTCGTAATCGAGTTATACTACTCAGCATGACAAAAAGTTTAAGTCCTTCGAATGTATTCAAGCTTATTAGCATTGTGGAGATGTGTTTAGATGAACTAAGAAACTATACATTGTGCCTTTTACAGTTCTCCAGAGGATATATCAGTGTTGCGATTTACTCTCAAAGAAAACCATTGCTTTGACCAGTGTCCAAGAGGGAAAAGTTTGAAATGATATTTTTTTTTCTGGCAAGTGGAAGTTAATTATACAATTTGAAAAACAGCTAAAGTTTAGTCACTGAAGTAAGCTCGGGAGTTCATGTTTTACTGCATACAACTACAGGAAGTATCCTTAGTGTAACTATGGTCAATTAGATGAGTTTCAATTACTACATAAATGTCAGGAACAAGAAATGCAGATGGAAACCCCAGATAAACCAGGAATGCAAGATAAAAAAAGCACTTTTGCAACCTGTTAGGGTTCAAACATCTTACTTTTCCAGCATAAACATCAAGTTACTGAAATTAAGGTGGAGTTAATAATGCATATGAAACCAAAAGACAACAGTTCGTCTATCACAATCTTTTTAATTCCCATCATAGAAAGATTGGAAGGGAGAGGTTCTTCACAAGTTGTTCCAAAACTCTTGGTTTTGAAAGAAACCCCAAACCTAAGTTTTTCATATAATGATTAAATTAAAATGAAGAGTTTTGTCATGAGAATTTCCAGTATTTTTGAAACACGCTTTCATCCTGCCTTAGGAAAGAAAGGTAAAATACTAAAAGTTGTCAAATGCCAAATTGTTCTGTGTTCTAGAAATGGGAAATGCTATTTTGAGGGAGATAGTACTTCCTCAGCCCATGGATCTTGATCTTGTTGTACTATATTTCTATTACCTTAGACAAGTAGTATCTTTCCATATATTCTAACAGAAAAGGAATTCTACAACATGATTTTTCGTAATACTTGCAATGCTACAGGAACTGCATCTTAGAGCTAATCACAGTGAAGGATGTTTCCCAACTAGTTCTATAATTCTGTAGACATAGTCACTTAAAAGTTAGACATCTATTCTGCACTAATTGTCTACTCTCCTTCTACAAGACTCAAATTGTGTTCCTTCGAGAATAATTCATTCCTTAAGACAAATGGGGAAGGAAAGTGGTCTGAAAGATTGTCTATCCATCTTTATCTTCCTCTCTTAACTATACAAGAAGCCTAGATATCTAGTTCAGATTAAACACTTTGCTTTTAGATGGCTAATAAAAAATAAATACATGCCATGTATTAGGACAGTTGAAAGAATTGGGATCTAGCAATAAGTACATAATAAACTCATACTTTTTTACTAATGAAACTTTATAATTAAATGGATATGAAAGAAGTTTCCTTTTTACGTCGGTTTTCTGTCTCTATCACTGTTCTCCTCATGCCCTTTTTTTAAGAATTATGGTAGTCATCTGTGGCACTTTGAAGGTCTCGAGCCCAATAGCAGTTTTATAAATAAACCTGCTTCTTTTATTCTTAAGGGTTTCAGACAAATAACATCTTAATAACTCCATTGTTTTGCTTTGAAATTAGTATTAGGATTTAATCGAAGCATGCTTTTTAAAATGGAGGACATAACCTGTCTTATATCTCTGGCAAAAATGTGCATCTAACAGCACAGACCTACCCTTAGAAAAGGGACTTCAGCAAATAAAAAATGCATAGTTTAGAAGAAGTCTCCCGTATTCATAAATGCTTATAGTCATAGGCAATAAGTGTGTGATAGGCTGCAGCTGAAAACCTTTCACAGATTTTCTTTAGAGCTGCTCAACAGTTTCAGTTGTCCTTGATCTTTCAGCAGAACTGCAACAGCTTGATGTCCTTCAGGACCGAGTTTGTGAAGTCCTCTTTCCCACACTGTACAATACAATGATGCCTGGGACAGAAACTGACAAGGGAAGACCTTCTGAAACTATTTGGGACTGCAGCTCTAGCTAACGACACAAGGAAATGTTTCAATACACACAGTTGGCCCATAGCTTCCAAAGTCACTGCTTTAAGTAACGCAAACCACCCCCACAGGTGATGAGCTCTGAGCGGCCCACAGACAGCGTGACATTTTTTCTCTACTGAATCACCAAGAGCAGAAATAATAAACCTCCTGGTGCTATTTGTGTAGACTCCATATAACTTGTTGCCTCACTTTACAGTTTCTTCAGTACCTGGGGTGTAACTATGGCCACTGGCTGAAGCCGTGTATTTGCACAAGTGAATCATTGCTATGGTGTATAGGGAGGCATTTATCACAATAGCAATAAGCTTAGGAAATACATATATATCTGACGCTGTGCAGTTCCCAGAGTGATTCACGAGATCCTATCTACAGGCCAGCCCTCCCCCTTACCCCCAAACAAAACAAAGGAGGCAAAAGTGGGTGTGTTAGGAATTCCTCTTGCATTAAATACTTCAGAAAATGACAGACAAATGCTCCCCTCTAGTGAAATGAGTAGTGGACTAATTGTGTCAACTAAATGAGCAAAGCAATAAAGTGCTTACACGTGTGCGTGTGCATGCAGATAAAAAACATAGTTACACAGTTGAATCTGAACTGATATACGCTCCATTAGAATATTTGTTTAACTTCTTTCTTAAATTTGATTTGTAAGTCAGAGAAATACTTTGCTAAGAAGCAGTAGAGAATGGCTGAGTACTGTTAATACAAAAAACTTTTCACAACTTCAAAAGCATCTTAAAAATGCATTTCTCGTTATGTTTCTTCTTCTTTTGTTAATGCTGTCTTTCTTATGTCTCTAACTGGAGAAAAACAGAGCAGCTTGAGAAAAGAAAATCAACATTTATTGTTATCATAGGGATAAATTATCGTGAATAAGAGCTTATGTGCTTTTTTGTTAAGCAAAACAAAAGATATTCTTAAATGCTACAAGACTCCACAATCATTTCAAAATCACCACAAAAAATTTAAAGAGTAAAAAAAGTATATAGAAGCTCTGACTAGGCTAAAAACATTTGGCTTGTCCTTTACATGGTGTAATTTGGAAAATCCTGAGCTTGCAGAAATAAATATGCTTATTTTTTAATTTTTATTAAAGCAGAATGGAAAATAAATGATCTTTTCTTAAAGCCTAGGAAAACAATTATGTGGTGAGACAGACTATTATTAGATACGAAAGTGGAAGGGAAAATTTTAAAGAATATTCAAAGCGGGCTTTTGTGTACCATTAATACCAAATAAGATTTGAAAGCATTCCTTTTTATGCATAGAATATATGCAAACAGCTTGCAGAGTTCTTAAATTACCTTTATATTTGGAATTTACAGGACAGATTTTTGTTCTGAGTGTTATCCTCTTCCTCAGTTTGTTATTGATGACTGAACAGTGAATACTGCAACTGTGTTTTGGAGTTAATTGATCATACAACTCAGATGACATAATTTCTATTTCTTGACTGAATATACTGAACTCTTAACATCAGGTTATATGGTTTGGAAAAGCCTTTAGGGGCATGAAATTTCTCAGGGAGGAGAAGCAGCAGATAAAGGGGATTGCAAATTTTTGAAATATTTTACACTTCTTTTCTTTCTAGGTGATGTAAACCTTGCTTTAGGGATAGTTCCTTGAAAAATTATACTAAAATTGCATGGTTGAGAGCACACCAGTTTAAATTAATTTTCCATTGTCACATCCACATATTGTAATTATGTGTGCTTGTGTGGTCTCAGCTATAGAAAATGCAGAGGATTTTAGCATTTTGCCTGAAGTACTGAAAAGTTTGGACCTCTGCTTGACTGAGACATTTTCTTTATCAAATACATTGCTTGCCTTTAATAGTCATCTGCACCATTTGAAGAGGTGGACCCAGGAAAAGAAAGAGAAGTTAAAGGGAATGTTTGCAAAGACATTTTCCACGGGACTTAGCACAAGAAAAGATAATTGCAAGTATTCTTGCGATTGCAAGATATTTCAGGCTAATATCCTAATGTGGTTTATCTAATGAGCACATTGAGTAACAGGCCATGATCAAACTCCTAAGTCATCACATATTTTAGGATAAGCATGAAGGTGTTTAAAACTAACATTGCAATGGACTATGTGCAGCCTTAGTAAATACAGCTCACTGGCAAGGAGTTTCAGAGGTTAAATCTTGACCACTTGTGGCCGTCATCTTATACACTTTGGTGACTAAGACAGAGGTTTTCAAAAGAACAAAAGATCATAAATCACCCAACTGCCAGAAGAAATGCTGGGGACAATTACATTAAAAATCTTTTCACTTTCTTCAGCCATCTTTACCTGCAATTAACTATCAGTCCCAGAATAGATCTGTCTTTGAGACCTAAGCCCTCTGTTCAGACAAATGCTTGAATGTGAGTTTAAATAATAGAATCATAGAATGGTTTGGGTTGGAAGGGACCTTGAAGATCATTGAGTTCCACTCCCTCTGCCATGGGCAGGGACACCTCCCACTAGAGCAGGTTGCTCAAAGCCCCATCCAGCCTGGCCTTGAACACCTCCAGGGATGGGGTCTCCACAACTTCCCTCAGCAGCCTGTTCCAGTGCCTCATCACCCTCAGAGTGAAGAGTATCTTCCTAATATCTATTCTAAATCTCCCATTCTCTAGTTTGAAGCCATTACCCTTTGTCCTACCACTACATATCTTTGTAAAAAGTCTCCCTCCAGCTTTCTTGTAGGCCCCCTTTAGATACTGTTCACTTCTAGCGCATAACTACTGAAGGAAAAGAGTATAACTCAGATGATGGCTAGAAGTTCATAAGAAATACTCAGGAAGGAAGCTATAAATTTCTTTTCATAAATCCATAATTATCAAAGGTAAGAGATTTGTGCTGGTTTTACTGAGGTCTGCTTTGTATTTGGTTAAATTCTTTCTAATTATTTTGCTTTTAACATCTTAGTCTGTATTCTGGACAGTGAATGTGTACAAATTAGAAAGAGTTTTGTATTTGTTTTTCAGGGCACAAGCCACTGTGGATTTCTGTCTGAATGCACAGGATAAGGTCCTAACCTGTTTGGGTAGCCCCTGTTCTGTGTGTTCTGTTCACGTCAAAAAAAAATGTTGCCTAATTAATAATATTACAAAGTCTGCAGTTTGAAAAATCAAAGTGTTTTGGCAAAATATTAATGGTTGTGGGTTAGTTGTTAATGAAGTCAAATGGGGGTCTTTTCTCTGAAGATGGAAATCTTCAAGGAGAAACAGCAATTTCACAGGAGAGAGACTTTGATGAATTCTGATTTTCAAAACAGATTTCCAGACCAAATTTTCAAAGGAGCATTCAAAAAAACCCGTTTAGACTAGATCACATCAGAAAATACTTCTACCTTTCAGAGATATAAAAATTTTTTTTTGAGTGCAGTCGCAATGAAACAAGATCAGTGCTCTTCAGTGTAATACAATTTAATTCAATGGTTTTTGAAATCATCTCACAGAAATAGCAGCTGAAATATGATTAAAATACAAGAATGAATGAAAACAACCTGCAGTGGAGCATCAAGGCTGATTCTGCTCTTACTTGTGATAGTGTAGTTTGGCAGTTGGTGAATTTTTAGCCTGACTCTCCTTTGAGGTACACTATTTTTAGTTGTCTTTTCTATGCGCAATGATATTACAGGCAAAGAAAGATATCAGTGTAATCAATGAGAATAAATGTTGTATATATATTGGGGTGAATCTTGTTACTATTAAATTTTGTTTATTATTATTATTTTTATTTTAAGCTTCTGAAATTCTCAGATCACAGTAGTTTCCGTGGAATAAAATGAAATTTAGCAATCATATGCTATGCAACTCACCAGTACTAAAAATGAAGTCAATTTAGTTTTAAAGCCGTATACACTTAGAAACTGTTTATGCTAGTCCTGGAAAAAATAGGAACCATTTCTAACCTGTCTTAACAACCACACATCACACTGACAAATAATATCAACACACTGCCCCCGCAAGAAAATCCCATATGTCTGATTATTCTGGAAACATATCATACACACACCAGACTTTGGTCCCAAGCAAGCACAAACCTCATTATTTCTAAGCCAGCAGCATTATCCTCAGTTTTACTGGGAAAGTCTATCATGGAAGGTTTTTATGTTAGGGTGCAGCTTCCTGAATCTGACATTTTATGCGTATATATCTTAAGTTACCATAAGCATTGCTATGTTAACGTTAGCACCATAACCCTTCATCCTGTGAGAATTTAAAAGATGGTTTTAAGAGCAGCTGACCTTCAAAAAGTTATCTACCCGTAGTAATATCAAAAGAGCCTCAACCCAAAGCACTTTATTAATGTGTCCATACTCTCTCCTTAAACAAACACAGCAAAACAGGTTCTGACATTCATTCACTATTTCAAGACTGGGGCTAACTTTCTCACCCAGCCTACACTTCTATTTTAAGAGACTCAGTAAACTTACTTGAAAAATATTTAATAATAAGTCATCACCACAAGCAAAACCCTCTGCAGCAATTTCCACATTGCAAAAAGAATATTATACTTTTTAAAGAGAAGAGATAATGTATTATTTGAAATAATGTGATGAAGTGTGAAAAAAGTGATGAGAGTTGCTAATAAATGTAGGATTTGCCAGGCATAGCAAAAAATAACCATCAGATTGAAATAGTACTTTTGGCAGTACTCAGAAATCTTTAGCTCCATACAGAATTGCATCCTGTTATTATAAGCGAACATGATTAAAGTTTTATTGAATGTGTTTACACACACAGAGACACATTTCTTTATTAGTACCAGGTACAGTAACATTTTTCACACACAGTTCACAAGCAAAACTCTCTTCCTAACACCTTACCCACATCCCTCTGAGCCTATTAAGAAGGTTGCCCCTGACTTCACCAGGGGCCAAAATCTCACCCTTTGACTGCACTGCTCTGAGTTCAGAACAGGATGAATCCTAAAAGTCATACTGCGTTTCCAGGTACTTTAAAGCCATGAATCCATATTTAATTACAAGTGCATGAAATGCTGTAGAAGATAAGATCGCTGTTCTAAAAATTAAATAAAAAAATGGGCCTTTGGCTTTGTTCTCTGACTCTGGGCCATAATTTAATTAAAACTGCATATCATATGCTAAAAATCTCATTGACAAGCCTTAGTTGAGGAATTCAGATTCCTTGTGGTACCTCAATCTGTGCTTTCTATTCTACTGTCATATTGTTCCATATTCTTACCCTCCCCTCCACCCCCCTGCATCGCACACTACTTCCTCTCTTGGTTCTCATTAACAAAGTGAATTCCTTTGAGATTTAATGCTGTAATGTTGAAGTTTGAACACTGGCATCTTACTATCTTAATGGATATCTTACTTGACAGCTCTGTGAATTTTAGCTCTGTTCTTCAACAGCATATATTTGTGGGAAAAAGCTGGCATTGAATTTAAGTGCAGGGAGCTCAGGCAGGCTTGAAATGGAAACCTAGCTAAAATAACTGTGATTTCTTCCTATCGCATTAGGAACTGGAGTAAGCTTGAGACATTAAAAAGAAAATGGAATATCAATGATGTAACTGGAAAGCTCATCACCTGAATCAAAACCCAGAGTGCGATATTCATGTTTTATTAGAAAAGGTTGTTCTTTCCTTTTACAGCCAAGTAATGGACAATGATGACACTGAGGCAGATCTTGCTTGTATCTCTGGGGACTTCTGTGTTCAATGTGGGGAAATGTCTGTGCTTGAATCCATGAAATAACTTTCATATTTTGGCAGCAAAAGGCTGGGAAGTGGAGACGATCACAAAAGTAGGGTTGAGGTATTGCCATTAAAAATCTTGCAGTTTACAAGGAATTGTAAGATACAATAGCATTTCCAGTTCCTAGGATAGAGAGTAATGGTGGCATTTCAGACCGTTCCCATTTCAGAGAGACCATCTTTAGACAGTACGAAACTGTAGGTCCTTGAGACTGCAAGCTATTTAAGGCAACTACTGCATGTTTTCAATGTGTATACACATTTATATGCCTGCCATTGAGTGGGAATACAGATATGACAGGAGACTTTTCATTGACAGAAGACAACCGGCAAGCTTGTACTATATCTACCTATACTATGTATACTGAAGTTGTTAATCTATCTGGAGCAGTGAAATACTACTTCCCATATTAAGAAAGCCTAATCATACACAGAGGTGATGTTGTCATAGACTTAACTGATATGGCATTAGCTGATCATTTGGAACTAGTCTGCAAGAAGTCAATTCACATGGATTTTCCACATAATTAGATCTACAGTAACTCTCAGATACTGGACCCGCATGTATCATTTGCATGAGATATCTTAATATAAGTGTTTCACAGTATATTTCCTCCTCACAGCTGTACTTCTGAAGCAGCACCCACACCTTCTGTTCTTGAAAAATTGCACTTTCTTTCCAACAGCTGAATTCTGCAAGTAGGAAAATTCATCTCTGCCCACTCTCTCTCCCCCCAGTGAAAATCCATTCATTGACTCATGGGGTCTTTATTTGTACAGCATCTTATACAATCCCTAGCTGATATGTTACTGCGCTCCTCGCACAGGGGACTGGCCAGGTTAGACGTTCAGGATGCATGGCAGTCAAAAGTAACCCGATGGATTAATCAGGAGGTAGATCCCACGTTCTTTCAGTATGCTTCCAGTTAAAGTTTTGCTCAGTTATATATACATATCTACGCACAGAAATTATACTGTAGTGAAATCCATGACAAAAATCCTAAAACACTTCTCTCTCTTACAAAAACTATCATGCCAAAATAACTGGTGTAAAGAGTGGAGCAAGCAAGGGCAGAATCTGTCCCTGTTAACTGAAATCAGGGCAGGATTTGAGCAGAAGAGAAAAAGAGGAAAGGTAAGGACTTTTTGTTCTGGAATAGCCTCTGGGAATATGGCAACAAAGGATTGGATTTTTTTAGGCATTTATGTGTTTAAAGGTGAAAATAGGCACCAAATATGATGGGGTTTTGTGAATAATATAGTGCTAAGGGGCAAGAAAGAGGCAAGGGAGTATGAGACGTTCTGGAAGCCTTGAATGAAGTTAAGCCAATTTACATTGTCAGAGGGATGGGGCCTTGCTTCTGTATGACAGTTCTCATCTGCTTAGCAATTCACTTTCTGCTGGTAATTATAACATTATTTGGAGATCTAGGTTTGGGTTGGTTTTTTTTTCAGTAAAATCCATCATGTGGCAAATAAAAAGCATTTTTGTTTAGGATTGTTTATAACAATGTTTCTGCTAGAAGGATTTCAATAATTCTATTTTCAAAACAAACAGGCAAAAAAAAATTGCACCCTTTTATTTTTATGCAGTATGTGATTCTCCTGTTTTGCCACTGCTGTCAGTGCAATCTAGCTTGTATTTTTTCTGTGTTTTATTTTTGGTTTCATGGTATTTTCAATAATTAGCTTATCATGACTCTTTTTTCTATTTTTTGCTCATGATGCTTCTTTTTGTGTGACATTCCCTCTCCACCTGTGCAAGATGCATATTTTTCTCTTGTATAGGAGGGATTGAAATGGCTGGTATTGACTTGACATCTATTTCTTTCTGTGTGAGAAATCATCCCCTGCCCTTAGAATTTGATTAAAAATGGTTGCTAGGGCACGTGCCCCACTTAACAGACAGACCCTGGGTTTCTAATGAATATGAAATACAGGGTGCAATACTGCAAGAGTGCTACATTTTCACACACAGTCACTGAAAATATCTAGCCTTTAGAAAGAAGCTCTGCATATCATAAGTCTAAGGCCATAGGTCTAGTAGAAAAAAATTGCAGTGCACATACCCCATCTCCAGCAAACATCTAGCCAGGACGTAAGGTTGGAGTGTTAAAAGGCTGAGGTTCAATTCCCTGCGTAGTTTTTCCATGTGACCCTGGACACACTGCTCAGGCATCCATAATGGTCAATAAGAGTTTGTTTCCAACCAGGTATTAGCTGGGCTACATTGTAAAAGAGGATCTCCTTGTGCTACAGGCTGCGAACAACGTAAATACCTGCAAAAATCTGAAACACTGAGACACAAAGATCACTGAAAGTAGAGAGAGGAAAGCAAAGAGAAAGATGAGCAGAAAGGGAAGATATAGCAGTCCATTCCTTTCTACAGTAGTTACATTTGCCCAAATATACCTTAATATCTGAGATTTCTGATTTTGTGTATCTTTTCACTACCGTCAGATGAATGAATATGATCTTCATGTAAAATAAACCAAGATAACATTTTTTTTCAAACTAAAAATAACTTCTTAATTTTTATCATGTTAAAAATACTTGATTTGCCATATAATCAAAAGTGGAGGAATGAAAATGGACTCAGATACTGCCGTCATGCCAATGTCAAGGAAAGCAAGATTTGGCCTCCTACTTGTTTTTTATAGAAAAACTGTCACAACTGTTTCCCACATAACTTTTATAGAAAGAAAGAGAAAACTCCCTCAGGAGATGCCTTTACTGATATCATCAATGTTCTTCTGCACTCACAGTGAGTGATGTGACTTTGTATTTCGTAGTGATTTGCTTACTTGCAGTCCAGCATTCAGCCACTTGGTATTTCTGTATAATCTGAAGTTGGGCTTAAGCTCCAGTTAACAAGTCTGTAGTCTGTAGGTGCATTCTGTGGGGGGTCCTGCCTATGGTGGGGGGGGGTTGGAACTACATGATCTTCAAGGTCCGTTCCGATCTAAACCATTCTATGATTCTGCGATTCATTGGTAAAAATCTCCCAGTTTAAAGCAGAGAGGTGTTATTTATCATAGCAAATAAAGTAAGGAAGAATTAGTAAAAATGGGGCAATACCTCAAATTTTCCTGCACATATCTATCTAAAATATTTTTTTGTGTGAACTTGCTTTCATCACTTAATACTTATGTCTCAGTTATTTGCCTTTTCCCTGTTTCAGAATGAAGGCTTTTCTGTTCTTGTCTTCACAGCTCATAACTTTTATTACTAGGATCAACTCTCTCTCCTTCTCACCACATTTTTAAGAAACCGTTTTTTTATGATGTGGTAAGCACAGTATAAGTGAAGTCTTGCCAGAGATTTCATTACTACTTCCTTACATTTACATCCTACATTTATAGGACTATATTGGCTTTTAAATTTGTTCTTAAAGTTGTCTAGACATTTATGGACAGACGACCACTATTATATCAAAATCCTTGAGAATATGCTCTCCTCTGCTTCGTTTCTATACTCTCCATGCTTGTATTTCTAAAACATGTGTGCTTCAGATTTTTTTATTTTGATTGAAATTTTCTTCTCCATTTACAAACCTCTATACAAGGAATTGAGCATTGTCACAAGGTGTTTTTCTTTACTTATTCTTTCCTCTAGGGTATTATACAGCGAAAATGTGGTAAGGAATTGCCATCTGACCTGATATATAAGATGTGTCCTACACTGAGTACCTGATAAAATGAACCAAGTACATCACCAGAAGATGGATGGTTTTGTGGCTAAGGCAGTGGACCAAAACTCAGAACCCCTGCATTCAACTTTATAGCTCTTTTGAGAGCTTCCTGTGGGCTTGGTTATGTTGCAGAAAATTTTGTGTCATGAAGAAATCCTTGGCTAATGCCAAACCAAGGTTGAACGTCCACAATGAATAGTGCAGTGCTGGAGAGATATATTGTCTTGAGACTCAAAAGCAACACAGTTGTATTCATCTGGAGATAACGAGCTTCTCAGCAAGGTGTATTAACTGTAATACAGCACTGACAGAAATTTCGGCTCCCAGTTTTGAAGCTAGACTGGCTGTGGGTCCACCCAGCTCTGGCTGTTGTGAATATTCCTGGTTCTGCAAGGCAGATATGCTTTCAGTGACTTCCAGCAAGAGATTTAATCTCACTCTGTTTCTATTATTGTGCTTTCTTCTAAAATATTATTTTGTAAAATTTGTACAAATTTATTTCTGTCTGTATGTTCAATTTGCAGTTGATCTATCTAGAAATTCCTCTCTTTCTGTATTAGTATATAAATAGGGCCTTGTGTTATAGTATCTAAATGTCACTTTGAGAGAAATAATAAACAATAATGAAAATGGTCAGAGGCCGTGGGTAAGTAAAGTCTGTGTAACACTGTGAAATGTTCTGTCAGTGTTTCTCAGTCTGTGGTCAAGATAGCACTCGTAGTCAGTAGAACACAGGAAAATAGACAACAAAACGGAAGAAAATGTGTGTATTTTTAAACAGATACTTTCCCACTCATGCAAGCCAGGAAAAAAAACACAATATGATGGAAAATGGAAACAATAAATGAACATTATAGTTTAACTTATTTTTTACTTTGTTACCAAGAAAAAAAACCCAAATCCACACTATGGCAATACTTAAGTTATTACATGGGTATTTTTATTTTTTTTCAGAGGTTAAATAATTTTTTAATTTTAACAAGCTGAGAGACCCTGCTTAGGCTATGCTCCAGCTAAAAAAGGCACCGCAGAGTATCTTTCCATGAAAAAATGGACATAACAAACGTATTTCCTTTGCAATCTACACCAACTTCCAGACAAATCCTTGTATAACATTTTAGCCATTTACAAGTTTCATAGAACTTACACAAAAGCCCATCTAAACAAGTTTTGGAAAAAGAATAATAATAAGTACTCAAAAATACATATTGCATGAGTTTATAACATAGGATTTTCATAATAATAAATAAAATAAACCACAAAGCATTATAAAATCTTCCTCTTAGCAGTAAGAGGCTTGTGCAGTCTATCTAGTTAAGCATAAAGAAGGAATTCTCTTCTCAGCTAACTTTTTTTTTTTTTTTGACCCAGCAATTTCACATTTGTGCATTGCGGTGCATGTTCAGATGCACCTCAAAGAACTTTTCAAGCCTGTTTAGTAACCAGGAATGGTTAAAGCCCCAGTGGAGTACAACGAGCTCTGCTAAATGCTTCTCCTTTTTACCCAAGGATAGCCTGCTTGGAATGAAATGTAACAGACTTACACAACTGAAACCCCAAGAGTCCACTTTGCCGCTTTCAAATGTTAGTTTATTATCATCCAACAAAGCCAGCTACTGCAATACAGACCAACACCACACACATGCACCTCACACCCCAATTTACGCAGGAGGGCCAAACTGTGAAAACTTTACTGAAATCGGTGTAAGTCACTAGAAGCTCACACCCTGTGTATCATTCAAGGCCATCAGTGTAGTACCTCATGAGAAGTGCTCTGGGGTTCTGGTCCAGTACTAGCTCAGAAGGCGGCATGACAAATCCTGAGTCACTCACACCGTTTCTTCCAGTACGTGAGTATTTAGGCATTGCCTTTTCCCCTACAACACTCCCTTCTAAGTATAGTCTGAGTCAAATAATTTTTAACTTTAAGATCTGAGACTAGCCTTACTTTTACTCTTTGCTCCAAATGTGACTGTTGTCCCAAACTGGGGTTGTTTACCCAATGTGCAAGACGCCAATGTGCACATGACAACTGTTCTCTGGGTTTTAACCGGGATAGTCTTTATTCATGCAAAGAAAGCGTAACTCCTCTTTTCTAAAATATACTGAAACAAACTCTGAAATATATAGAACAACCCTATGTCGTTAATGGAAAAGATACTCTTACTATAGTTAGAAATTAAAAGAGGGAAATTAATATAGATGCCTTAGAACTGCTGCTCAGAGATTTATACTGTGGTCTGATAGACAGCTACACACAACCATGCCATTATCATCCCAGCTAAGCGAGGCATTTGGACTTTTCACAGCAGAAGAGCAACGGTAATTGATTGCAGGTGTTTCAGGCAATGAGCAGCACTGGGATACTTCGCTCCTTCAGCTTGCCTCAAAAAACACTGCACCAGCAGGAGGGCGTGTGGGACTGGGCTGTTTGGCAGGTATTGAATACAAAAAGTGTTTTGAAAATAACTAATTTGTAGCTTGCTGAAAGGTCTTGTTTTCACTAGTATTTCTTCTATGGCTTTATAAAGTTTGTTACTTTCTTTTTCTTTCTCAATAAGAATCTCCTGTGTTTAGGAAGATGCAAATAAAGTTTTAGATTTGTAAAATATAGAATAAGTAGGGAAGTCCTGGGCATCTGTAAGGCTGAAGAAAGGAAAGGACAGGAGGGGAGATATTTGGCGAGGTCTGGGACAGGTGGGGTGAGAGTGAATTGTAGTGGAATATCAGCTTTGACAAGATGAAAATTACGTTAAGGTCCTCTTGACCCTTTTGCTATATACTTGTCCCTCCATGGTACAAGATCTAGTGCTTTGGTTTGTTTAAGAGCTGTAACTGACTTTGCTTAGGGACCAATGTCTCACTTAAAATAAAAATCTAAAGTGTAACGAAATATGACATTCAATGCAATGAATGTTTAATCTTAAGGAGTCTTATTTCACCTTAAAAATATCTTAGGAGTGTTTCCCTTTGAAATTAAAACTGAAAATCTTGCCCTAGAACATAACAGAAACCAGTTAAACGGTTAACTTTTGGAGAACAGTTGATGAAGAGCACGGTTTGTTGCTGACTCTCATTTAGGCTGGTTGACAGCTGGACCCTGTTGAAGGAAATGGTTTATGGCAAGTTAGTTCTAGGGCTGGGAGAACTGCTCTTCTCACACAAAACTAGTTCCTGAATTTGATTAAAACTTACAATTGGATTTTTGGCGAGTTAATTAGTGTAGGAAAAAAAAGTTACAAATCTATTCAGTTTTCCAGCCAAGTCTGAGAGGCTTGTGCCATCTTTGCTCTTCTGGGCGTTCTTTTGAATCCTGACCAGTTCAGAGCCCTGGATGAGATTCCTCCTCTGTAGTCCCTGGCTGTGCACACAGTTCAGCACTGTTTCACTCTTGTGGCAGAGTGACGCAAAAGGTGGTTTGTCAGTCAGTTTAATAACATAGCTTTGTGTTCAGCGTTATTTGGACTAGCTAAGTGTTATAGACTCTGTAAGGGTGAAATAGGAATTAACCTGGACTAGAGAGTGATTTCTGAATTTAGGAAAATGGCTGGGAGGAAGCATGCAAACAAGTGCGAGATAGAAACCAAATGGAGTAGTAAGATACGGCTTCACCAGGTCCTGATGAGTTCCTGCTAAAACCAAAACGAATGTCTCTTACTGATTTTGATGGAACTTGAAGAGGACTCCAAAGACTGAAGGGTAATGAGAGTAGAAGTGAAGAAAGGGAGTGGAGTCACGCTAATGCTTGATACTGACAGTGAAAATTGGTGGAGATGAGACAACATGGGCAGAAGCATTTGGAAAGAAGAGTGACACTGTCTGGCTTTGTGAAAGAAGTATGATTACAGAGTATCTCTATTTTACCTAGGACAAAATCACGAGACTGAAGTCACTGCACCACTTAGGGAAGCCGCAGACACTTAGTAAATTGTTACCATGTGACAAGAGCAGAGAACGAACACGGCAAAAAGAGGAGGATTCTGCAGACTGGGAAAACTTAATTTTTGCAAATTTGTATGCTGTAGCTTGTTCTGCTTGAAATTTAGCAAATTTTTACCTGTTATAGAGTGGTTACTTACCATTTGTATTGTGCCTAGACCTGAGAGCCTTCAGCTGTGCACAGAACAAAGTTGTATTCCAAATCACACCTTTATACGGTTGTGCTGTTTCAGGGTTTCCAAGGACCCAGAAGGTGCGTGTGTTCCTGCAGTCGTTGTGATTCTTTGCAGCTTGGCAGGAAGAATTCTCTGTTCCTGGGTTTCCTAACTGTGTCTCTGAGTGCAGGTCCGTGGAGGAGAGCTGAATATGCAAACTGGCTTGCCTTCTCTGTTTCTGGGAAGACAAAGCACACAGTTTCATCCTGATTCACCCTGACTCCCAGCTCTAGGCTTGACACCAAACCAAGACTATATTGACTGACATACAAGGTTGAGCCCTTAGTTACAAGACTGAAAGCAAAATATTTAAAGTCAGATCTAAATACGTAACAAGATTTTAGTTTTGGTTTAACAGCAGCTTGCTTGCTTAGCTGGTTCAGCGTCCCTCACCTGCACTCTTGTGGCCAGTCATGACTACAAAACCAGGGGCCCAGACTGAGCTACATCTGTCAGGTGGACCCTATCTCCAGAGCAACTCCTGTTCCAAAAACTCCCACTTACTTCTTCTTGGAGCTATACTCCGGGTACAAATGCCCATAACTTTTTTTCCTTTAAGTTTCATAACTATTCAGCCGTGGGAGGAGTAAACTGTGCAAACGTCATTCAGAACCCTTTTAGGGGTTAGTACCACAGGTGCTCTTGTTCCTAGTTATCAGTCTGCCCAAACCCAATTAAGGCTACTACTAAACATTGATTACCTGTTGTTCAAGACAGTAGTTATGTAGTTTTATGGTACTGTGGATTGTGGGTGTGCTCACAACTTTCCATAGAGACTACATTGTGGGTGTGCTCACAACTTTCCATAGAGACTACAAAATATCTAACCCAGTAACAGATGGTGGCAGATGAGTTGACATACACAGTGGTATTAGCTCAGATTTTAGCAACGTGACAGAAAGGAGCCTGGTTGTTACTGGCATTCCCCACTGGATGACTGCTTAATGTTTAAAGGCCTGTGTAGGAAACACTGGCAGAATTCAGACTTCCAGTCCTCAGTGTCCTGAGACCTTTTACACCTTCCCTGACGAGGTCTGACAACGTGGCTGCCAGTTTTTCATCTGCAAAATTGCTTTCAACAACCATCAAATTTGTTGGTCTTTAATGTTAAAGTTGTAGTGTAAATTAAACTTTACTGAAAGATTTAACCAATGCTTGTCTCATTTATCTCAGCTGTTGTTGTGTAAGACACAAAGAAACATTTTTTGTCAAAAGGCTTCAAAATCCGATTATAGAAAAGTAATACCCAAGTTATTTCATTGATAAATTGTCAAATTCTTTTTTTATGATGGACTTAGGGAATTGTCCTGATTGAATGAAATTAAATAAAGATGGAGGACTTGTCGGAATCTTTGATAATACTGCCAGCAAGTGAATTTCATCGCTATAGCTGCAAAAAACAAATAACCACTATAAGAATGTGGATGTCAAGAGTAAAGGAACAGAAAATAAAATCCCACGACTTACTGCCTGCATTGGATTAACAGCTCAACTATTTGAGGAAAAAAGGGACAAGTTGTTAAAAATAAATCATTGATGTAACTTTTATAATAACAGTACGTATACTTCTGTAACCCATAACTTACAGTGCTTTGACTTTGCTGCATTCCCACATACTGTATATCTGTCACTCTCCCCTTTACTGGTTATATAAAGAAATAAGTTGTGTTACTGACAATATTTTCTTCAATGAAAGCTTGTGATCAGAAACTCAGTTTGCAATAAGGTGTTTTAATTAATGATAATAAAACTGAAGATCATTCCACTGGGAAAATATTAGATAAATTCATCGTTCTCCTCAAATAATAAATACATTGCAAAGAAACACCATAAATTCTGGGTTGTTCAGTTTCCTTAAATGACTGAAAACTGCAAAAAGCACACTTTGTTGGCTAAGAACTTATAGACCATTCCTAATGAAATAAAAATATACTCTTAACAGTGCTAAATCTGTTGGAGTCAATAAAGTTAGACCTTAGATGAATATAGATGATCTATATTTTCCCTCATCTTTTATTAATTCTGCTTGGACTGGTAAGAATGAGAAGTCTTACCAATACTGGTGTGCAGTTTTGCTAGGGCCTATACAGAATAACATATGCCCGTGTCACCACAGATGTTACAAGACGGAGAGAAAAAGTAAATATTGTCTCATTTCACAGATGGTAAAATTAGGAATAAAAGGCTATTTTCCTTTTATCTTTTTTTCCCCTTTCATAGTTCTTATTCAGAACAACATATTAGTATGAATTTAAAACCAAGTCAAATGTAAGACAAACTATGGTCTCAGCTCAACAAGGGAAGTACTTCCCGAGCTTTAATTACATTAGCATTCCCCTTGACTTTTTAGCTGACTGTTGGTGACAATGGAGGAAGTCAGTCAGCAGCAGATCTGGAAACTGAATCCAATTTCCATCCATCATGCTATAAACAAGATTACAAAAGCTTTGAGGATGCATTAATTTGCAGTCCACAAAGCCACCCCCCTACCCTACAGGCCTTTTGTACCCTACAGGCCAGACTCTTTCTGGGTATCTGTGCATGGTCCTTTTGAGTGTGTCTCCATTAACATAGTCCAGGTTAGAAGAGTACTTTTGAAGCGAATCTCCTGATGATCCCTCCTTGACACGCTTTCATCTGCAACGTGTGCGAACCCGATTGCTTTCAGATCATGTGCTCCAGAGGGCAACCAGTGTACTGCAAACATTAATGGGTATAGAATTCAGAGGACCAGACCCACAGTAAAATCCAGTTGCACGCAGCATGGACACCTTGTTCTCAGGACCAGCTGCTCCATTCTGTAGTCCCTCTGCTATTGCCCTGCACTAACTGCAGATGAAGACTTACTCTTTATATCTAAGTTTGTCCCAACGGTCCAGTGGTTGACAGAAGGAGTGCATGGAAGAGTTAGAAGACAGGACTAGATTACCCAGGGATTATTGCCAAAACCTGCAGATATCAGTAATATTGAAAAGGGGTGACTAATGGGGTCAAGAGATTGTTCTTACCCCTGGCACTTTTACAGGTCCACAAGGTTGGACAAGACAGAAGATAGAGATGACAATCTTTGTTATAAGGTGTGTGTAGATTTGATTTTACATAGGATCCGGCTTTTTGCTGGACCATCTTCATGCAAAAATTCACTGCTTATAGCCAAACATGGTGTTAGAGGAATACTCTCTACAGCCAATACTAGAGAATGCACACAGTTTTCTGGATGACAAAGCACTAATTTTGTGTACCTTAACCAAGAGGCTTGTGTTAAAACCATTCTCATTAAAATTGTATCAAAATCAGAGACAGAGCACATGGTGTGTAACTAATTGCAGAATAAGATCCTAAGTCTTTTGCTTTACATTCACTAAACAAGACTGTTATTGCTGTTTGTGTATGTTTAAATTAAACGTTGAACTTTGTTAATTAAGAATAAGAATATTTATAATAATGAACTGTTGTTTGACAGATAAATCTATATTTCTTTCTTTTTTCCTATTTTTTTCTTGGTGGGATAACATGAAGGCTTGGCATTCTTACATCATCCTTACTGCCAAATCAAAATTAGAACACCATTAAAAACTGAACTCACCTCAGGGTTAGACATATTACAAATTCAGGTGACAAGGGTGTGACAAGTTCATTCAAAAGATAAGTCCAAAGAAAATATCTGCATTTGGAAAATTTGATAAGAAAAATTAGATCAATTGATATGGGATAAAGGTTTCTTTCTGTGGCACAGATTTAGTGGGAGACAGAGGGCACAAGGGACATTAGCATCCTTGTCAAAATAGGTTGCTGCGAGGCACTCTGTTATGCTGTGTGACAGGGAGGTGTTCCTCTGCTGGCATAACTCCCTTCTAGATGAGTTAGTGACATCCAAATCTCTTAGGTTTAGTGGAAGCAGATTCCTTTGGACTGTGCTTCCTCTGCAGGTGTGGAAGCAAGAATGCCTGAGGCAGCAGTATTTGCTCTGGATCCAGCAGTATAGTCTTAGACCAGCAACTTCCAGCAAAACTCATTGATTTGAGCTTGCTACCATTAAAGCTTGCTGATTTGCTTAAGATGTTGCATAAACATTAGATCTCTTTTAAAGGCCAGATTTGTTCTACTTTTTCCCATAATTTTCTGTGTTCTGAATTAATCTACTCAAAGTTTTCCTTTTCTACAGAGAAGAGGGCAATCACAGGGACTGTGAAGTATTATTTATTTTGGATCTTACACTCAGTCTCATTCTAATGCCACTGGAAGCAAAGGGAGGTTTTTCAGATTATTTTGATAGCTGATATTATTTGATATTATGGAGCCATACTACACTGGGAGACTGGGAGATACTGAACGCCATTCACTGCCACTGAAGTTAAAAGCACATACAGATTTCATAAGCTGTTAGACTGAACTGATTTAAAGTTTGAGTTGGAAATTTTGGAATTAATTTAAAATTGAATCTGAATCTCTCAGATTATTATTATTATTCATATTTATGGAATTGATTTAGAATCTTTATTTAGAATTAAATAACTTCTTACTCTATCAAACTGTCATTTTTACACGCAATAATAACATTCAACCTATCCCAGGAAAGTTTTGAACTAAGGGCAAGGCATCTGTGAGAAAAGATAGCATCATATGAAATACACGCTGGGGGAAACTGAGAGAGATAGGCAGGAGAAAATATTATAAAATGTAGTCAGAAAACTGTCAAAGAAAGAAAAAAATAATAAATGAAATTATAAAAATAATAATAAAACAAAGTTTATTTTAGAATTTCCTGTTAAAACCTATCACAAAATTTCTGGAACCACAAATAAGCTTTTGGAGGCATGGAAATTTTTTTTGCTGTTGATAACTTTCTTTATTCAACATGCAGATATTTCTTCCTAGCACTACCACTTATTTAGAGGATTCATTCATTGTATCTTAAGGATAAAATTAATTTCTTCTTTATATGATGGAGGTCAAAAGGTTGATACATTAGGTACAGTGCAGCTTTACTGTGAACGCTTTCTTTCATGAAATATGTTGTGCCTTAAGTCTGCTTCACTCATGCTCCAAATGGTATTAACGTTGACAGACCATTTTTCTGACATACGGAAAAAACACTGGGAATGCCTTTATGGGGTGTCTTCTGCATTTCCTTCCACAGCTGAACTTGTTCTTCAAGGCAGCAGTTATATGTTATTAAATAAAATGGAGAAATCATATAATTTATTATTTTTGAGGGACTTGTATCTAAACAAAAAAATAACCTCAGTTTAAACTAGGTAAGGAAAATTACTTTGCCATTTGTTCTCAGTGTTCTTGTTCTGGTTTGAGGTAAAACAGAACCAATTTTCTGTTCAATATCTTCACTTTTTAGTTAGGCCTCTTCTAACTACTGAAAGTAACAGCATATTGTGCAGAAACTGTTCGCTCTCAGAGTGATAAGACCTGTGTTTATAGGTGATGTCCAGGCATAGTATATGGAGGGGCTCCTGCTTATACTCATTGCTGTAACACGCAGGGCCGGCTGACTTTGTTATTGGCTCCGCTGGAGGGGCGGAAGCGGAAAAGCGCAGAGGGGTCCCACTTGTGGGGAGGAGCGGACAGGACAGGTGACCCAAAACTGACCAACAGGGTATTCCACCCCATCTGCATCATGCTCAGTAGAAAAGCTGAGGGATCAAAATGTCAGCCTTCTTTCTTCAACAGTCAGGGTCTGAGAAGGACTCTGTCTATTTGTCTGCCTTTGATCCCGATCCTGATCCAGAATCTAGTTCCCATCCATTGCTGAATCCAGTCTGGGACTTCCCCAGTGCGAGCCAGCGATGTGATCATCGTCCTGGGAGCTTGATACAGTTTTGCATGTATTTGATTTTTCTTTTTATTTTATTATTAATATTTCATTAAAGTAGTTTAGTTCTTTCTAAACTCATAAGTCTCTTTCTCTCTCTCTTGCCTCTCTTCAGAGGGAGGTAGGGGGGAGCATCTGTCATTCTGCCTGAGTGGCCAGTCTGGCCCAAACCATGACAAATTGTTGTTTTTCTTGACAACAAGAAGAGTGTATTATAAGGGTTGCTACTCTCATAAAAAGATCTATATTTTGCATTTTCTGTATGTTTCTTTGAAATGTCCATTCCTTTGCCTACAGGTTTTCTTTCTTTGGAGCTGGTTCTGGCTCAGGGAATGAATTGCAGAAAACAGAGACACTTACCAAAGCCTAAGGCTGTCTTCCCTAGCTCCGTTGGCCAGTACTAAGGTGTCTCCAGGTTATGAACTAAAATCCTGGATTTCTCCAACCTCTGGGGTTTATGACTGCAATATTTGATTTGATGGTAATCCTGCCTTCCAGTACAATCCAACACAGTCTAGTCAAATCCAATCCAATGGAAGTTGCTGAATGTCTGTGAACATTCAGGATAACCTTCATGGTGACGGCCTTTTGCGTGTAAATGTTTTCCACAAAAATTAATTTTGTAGATTTTTATGCTTATGATTCCATAAATACTTACACCCACAAGCAAACTGAATAGCATACTGACTTCAAAAAATCACAGTTTTCCATGTGTTTACATGGAATCCAGTGAAGATTTGCCAGTTTTTTGGATATTTTTGCCTTTCTTAAGGGACTTTTTAAAAAATTAAATGTTCAGGTCATTCTTCACAAACAATTGAGTTGCTAAAAGAAACGTTGACTTTTTAAAAGCTTTCAATTAGGCCTGCTACTTGATCCATTTTAGCAGTTTTATTGAACTAATAACATTGTTCTCCCTGGATTATGATTCCGAGGGAGACTGTGATTCAAAGCATTTAGCAGAAGTTGAATGAAATCATTCACATGATCAAAGTGACTCATCTGCATATGTTTTTGCAAGGTTAATCCTCAAAAACAGATGCTATTAATTTACTGATCATACACAATAGCTAACTAGATCCTGGAAAAATGGAAAACAATGCTAAGAAAGAATCTATTAGCTTTTATACTAATAGGCAAACAGTACTAAATAAATTTTTAAAAGACTAAGAAAAATGGTAAAAACCAACAATACATTGTCCTTTACATATTCTGGTATCTAAAAGGCTGCTTACTAGACCAAATCCAATAAAATGAACTAGGTAGATTAGTTCAGTTCGTTGCTTTTAATTAAATACCTCCTGAGCTATGCTCTCAATGAATTAGCAAGGAACATTTGCTGCTTCTCATTTACACCTTTGCTAAAGTAGCAATTGGAGCAACTCTATTCTGACTAAATACTGGGAAAGAATGGTGCATAAAGAGCCAGGTGTAGGCTTTGCAAACCCAAAGAATTAATCCCAAGGGAAGGGGAGGGATGAGCCAGGTGAATTTTAACTTGGAAGTACCATGTTTCAAAAGCATGTAATCCACAGCGTAATCCTGAATCCTTCTTAAGGGCAGGCTTTCCTGCAGAAATATTATCCTGACCTTTCTCTTACAGTTGCTATGGAAAGAAATGCTTCCTGGCTTCTGGCAAAGGGCCAGTAATTGTATTTAAATGGGGTGTTGAACAACCATAATATGTGCAGTGTGCTATTATTTCTTTGTGGGAGGCTTATTATAGGCTTCTGGTATATAATCTAAATTAGATGTCTGAGGAAAAATAATGCTTTTAAGTTTGGAAATTGTATTCTGTCTTTAAAATTCCCTGATTTCCCTGATAGCCTTTTGAAGTTCTTCTGAAGCTGTAAATGTTATCTATATTCCTTAATCAAACCATCCTTTCAACCAGCTGCAGCAGAGTGTCTCTCTTTTATGTTTATGGGAACTTGGATGCAATTATTTTACAGAGATGAACTTGCCATAAACAACCCTATCATTTCTAGACTTTCAAATTTCATTATCTTAAGCACAAATCAACATTGACGCTGCTCTAGTCTGGCTCTGATACGCTGTTTAGAATTAACATGGGTGGGTGATCTTTTATTCAATTTCATTATATTAGTGAGTAAATTTAGCAAGTAAGTTAGCACAGGTTGGGGAATGAAATTTTTCAAGCTATTCATGGTACTTAAATCTTAACAGATTTGTGGACACAGAAAAATGGAATCAACCATATTATCCTTGTCTGCAACAGGTGCCTAGAAATGAATAAATTTTAGACTAATGTTCTAGGAACTGAGTGATTATTAGGACCTGGGATTTTATCTTTCCTATGTGATTTATAAGAATTAATGGGTATTGCATATTCAATTTATATTTAGTTTTTTTCTCCTTTTTTTTTTTTTTTAAGACAGGATTGTTTATGTACGTGCATAATTAATTGATGGCTAAACAAGGTGTACTTGACTGTTAATAAACTTAGAAACAAAAGCCAGTTAGGCAGACATTAATGGTTCTAGCATAGGTTTCTCATCCCACTGAAATCAAATGATCTTGATTTTGTTTTCCACAGATTTTTGGATAATTCCAGATAGTGCTGTTTTCTCTAGCATCACCTACAGTCTGTTCATAAAGACACTCATATGTCCATGATATGCCATAGAAAAGCAATTCAGCTTCTTATAAAGTTGCACATGATCTGAACATGCCACGTCTTGTTCCTCTTTCCCTGCCTTTTTGTTTGCAATGACTTTTCAGCAAAGGTTATCTTTCTTGACTTTCTCTTAAAAAACACTTTCCTGCTGTTTCCATCCTCAGTGCGTCTGAAAGAGCCACTTCTGCTACAATCTGCTGTGAATGAGCTGTGTAATTATGTTCAGTAAAAAGATAATATATACACCTGCTATTTTCCATTTTCCCTGTGTTGTACTCAATGACGCTTAACCGTCCTCCACTGCAGGCCTACTAACAAGTGTGTATCTTTCGTATGTAATGGGGCTGCTTAACACATATCTAAATTGAATTGGAACTTTACTGGTCTTCATAATCAGGAAACAATAATTTCTGGCACTTCTGCTCAGCTTCTGAAAGAAGACAGTTTGGCCTGGTAATTACAGACACAAGTACAATGGGCCAATGTTCACAAGCTCTCTAACACGTTTAACTTACTGTCGTTACAACTTCAGTCTTTCTAATTGATCATCATGAAGGGTTTAGTAATGAAGTATGTAGGTATGTAAAAAAGCATAAGACTGGTCTTCTGAGTAACATTAAAGCTTCATCTAGCTCAGGATTTGTCCCACCACAGTTACCCTTTATAGATGCACATGGGAAGGTATAAGAACCTGCAAGCAGGTTGTGACACTCTTCCCAGGAATGCTGAATGGTTGCAGTTTCTGGTCTTCCTGGGCCAAAAATACATCTTTATATTTAACAGTCACTGATTTATTCCTTCTTCTTCTTTGTAACTCTAATCTGTAAATTTCCAAGAAACACATGATTCTGCATCTCAACCCCACGTGGTCTGGAAACAGTTCTTTTTTCATTTTGAGACTATGCACTAGCTTCATTTGAAGCATCCCAATGCTTGTCTTGGAAGAGCAATTAAAATTAATTTCCTATTCATATTCTTGGTACTTTGTGATTCTGAAGATCTTCAGCAATTTATCCGTCAGCTATTTTCCATGACAAAGTGTACTGCCCTACAGAATTGCTTGAAATGCTTCATATCTTTGACCATACTTGTCATTCTCTTTCTGCCTTCTAGTTAGACACACTGAGCTGTCTGACCATTACTAATGATGTGTTATGCAAATGATGAGAAATGAAAAAAAAAGCAATCAAGATGCAGAAATTATGGGGAAAACACTCATCTTCTAAAACCAATTACTGGCTATCCAATTTAACAGTCAATGTTCATCTACCTTATCACTACTGAATAAACTTTACCCACCTAATAACAAGCAAGGATTGCTGCATGGTATATTTCTTTTGATCAGATAATCTGTATATGTCCTACACTATCATTTTCATGATTGTTTAAGATAATGAATATTATTTTGTAACTGATCTAGATCAACATAGAATACAGGGTCACCTTCCACGGGTATCTGTCTACCAATAATTTTATACTATACAGTAACTTGATGACTCACGATTACCTAACACATACTGTTTTTTTTACTTAATGTACCATGGGAATTAATTTGCTGAATAAGAAAATGCAGTTCTACAAATTCATTTTAACAGTACTCTTCATAAGGACTTTATATTAATCAAAAAGTTCATAAAGATTTTGAAGTGTGCAGACATTTTACTGCTGGCACTTCAAGCTTCAAAGAGTGGCTAATATAACTATTTTGTCTTTCACCAGATAGGGCATGGAGAAAAGCCTTAAGAATGCTGTTGAGTTGTATTTCACTGCCTGCTACAAGGTTTCTATGCATGAAGCATGCCACTGACATCACTCACTCACAATGTATGGTCTGAAGCAATCAGACTAAGAAAATCTGGAGATAAAAGTAGGAAAGCAGCAGGGGGACTGGAGTGAGTGAAGCAAAACATATCAATCTGTGGAAGATGCCTGACTGCTTCCAATTGTACTGTCATGATCTTCTGATTTATCCTCCGGGGAGGAAGGATTGCAATTATACTGTACCAACAGGTACAAAAATGGAAGGAAAAATACATCTTGAGCATAGTTAAAGATTTGTCAGTTTTATACAAAATGTCCTTTGGGGCCTTCTTAAACCTGTGTAGGAATCAAAATAAAATTCAACCAACCTTGTTTTATATGGTTCACAAACGTTAAAAAGCACCAAGATTGTATAGACTTAAAAGCCCAAATGCATAAGGATGAAGATGCAGTGCTCCAGGCTCAAATATTAGGAACAAAACCACTGGGTGTAATTGAGAGGTTTGGGAGTGAATTAAATAATAAATGCTGTAGTGTTTACCACCATAAAGGTCTGATTCTTATCTGTATTAGTAAAAAGTGTATCAAGAATAATGCCAAGAAACAAATATACTTGCATAAATTTTATGCTAGTGTCAGAGAAGCCATGCTGTCTGTGTTCTAAGTACCTGATAAACATTCTTCAGAAATCTTCTCTGACCTAGGAAATTATTGTTATTTTACTAAGAAGATAATAGAGCTAAGCTAAGTAGAAGTAAACTAAGTGATTTGTATAAGTAATAATAGCATGTCAAGGGTGAGAGTTAGTAAAAAGGCACAAGGAGTCCCAGTGCTGTAAGGGGCAGTCAGAATCTGTTTCCAGGAAAAGTAAAAAGAAATCCCGCCAAAATTAGTCTGTGATAATTTTTAGAGAGAAGAGTAATTCCAATCAAACCTACCAGTGTCTAGTCAAAATGTGAAAAAGTAATTTGAATGGAATTTTAGAAGAAATGAAAATTTATATTAATCTTAAGAATTCATACCACTCTTTCTGATTGAATAAGAAAACACAGGAAAAATATCCAATTCAAAACTAGAGTGAAGGAAACTTCTTTGTTAGAAACATCAACTGAAAACACCCTTTTTTATTTTGAAGTGGCTGAACACTTTTAGCCAAAAGAATTATTTGTTTTCCATCCAGAATTTTTGAATACAATGTCTATTTGTTCAAGAAATCACGGGGGATTCCCATGGCAATTTTCCAAGCATTTCTACCTTTGAACAATTCACTAATTCAATTCAATACATTTCCTCTACAGTTATCCAAAAGATGTCTTTGTGCCTTCCAGCAAGGACATTTGAATTACACCATTTTCAGCTTTTCTACATGGTCTGATTCTGTGCACATTTCTAGCCAGACCTCCATCAGCCCTCAGGTCTTGACTTTATTCTGAAACCAAGACATCATGCAATACTGGGTGTCTCCTTGCTAAATCCCACGGCATATCTTTTCCATTCATATGGTAAATGGCCAGTTTCTGGTGAGTCTGACCTTAGGACAATCCCATTATGCCAAGGAGGGATCACAGCCATGATCTCTACTGCTCCTTTTGGCTATACCTTGCTTGCATCTGCAGCTTGTTTTTCTGGACGGCAGTAATGAGGACATGGTCCTGTGATTACTTCTTGTCTGTGTGTGGGCTCTCCTGCTCAGACCTTCAGCCCTCAGGCTTGTGGAGTTGGCTGCAGGTTTCCCAGTGACTGGTCGGTGAACCTGGTTGTGGCAATTGGCTTGAACCCACACTTATCTGATTTATCTCTAGTGTCACCCTACCAAAATGTCTCGCAGAGCTAGATGGTTTCAGGCTTTTAAAGACAAAACTACTTTGCTTTTTCTAAGGCACTTCACTTATTTCTATCTTGTGAATAGGAGCAGGTATGAAACAGATGAGTCTGAAGATTTAAGGGGGGAAAGATGTGCCCGATCCTGATGCTTTCAAAAGGAATGCCACTGGATCTGAAACTGCTTCAAATGATAACCAGAATAACGGATGCAGAAATAAATTATGGTCTTTTTGAAACAGAAGACCCATAAGAAACTGTATACAAAGAATGCATATGAGAGGAAAACGTTGCTGAGAACAGTTCTTGTTGCAGCTACTAAGAATCTGTCATTATAATTATATTTTCTGTGGAACCTTGTGCTGCCATTAATTGGACATACCAAGAGATTTCTCAGAATGAGTTGTTTAAAGCACCACTTCTGTCTCTCAGTGTAGTACAGTCAAAATAGAACCTTCCAAACAACCCTTTCAACTTTCACTGTCATCACCTGCCAATGTGACTCTTTGAAAGGGTTTTTGTTTTAGTAGCTGCTTGAGATGAAAGACGCATAGTCATATCCACAGATAAAACTCCTGTGATGAATCTCTGTTGCCATTTGGGCAAGAAGGAGTGCTTTTCTTCCCAAGATTTTATTGATTGTTTGTGAACTCATTGATAAAACAGGCTGTGTGCCTTGCTGCGAAATACTGCCAGCTCTGCATGCCGTCTGGTTTAACAATGAATCCAATACTAAATGTCCTATTTATGACAGAAGCCTTATGAAAACCCATGCTTTTAAAATAACAAATGGTACTTTGTACATCATTTCACTGAAGAGATGTTATTCAAAGGAAACAGGAATTAGAGTTTTAATGCTATTTATTTTTTAAATCTACCAAACATATTTTGTAAGTTCATCAGTGGGAAGTCAAAAAAGAAAATTAAGTTAAGCCTAAAATTATGGGTAAAAGGCAATCCAGGTTACATAGTCCTGCCTGGAAAGAGAATTATGTATCTTTTAGCTGATATCAAAGACAAATCAAAAATCTGAAACTGAGTTAAGAACCTAGCTGGAATTAATCAACAGGATTCCAAATGTTCCAAGTATCACCTTGTATTAGCAAGGCTTAACTATGTGCATTGGAGTACAGTTAATCTGGAAATACCAACTAAATTTAGAATTACTCATAGCTGCAAGCAGGAAAGTGCAGCGAATCATGATCAGCGTTTGTCCTCGTGTTTGCTGTGAGTGATGGAGGCAAGTCAGCGTAAGCATACACACTCAGATAATCAGTTACCTGACAGGGCTTTGGATGATGAAAAGTCTTTCCTCTGTCTCAAGAGAGCACCATGCTTATTTCAGACATTTCCTGGAAGACAAAGGGATAGAAGAAGAGCCTCTAGATTACACTGGGATGACAGAGATCTGCTAATAAAAACGTAAAGGTCAAAAGGCTCCATCCTCCTCTGGTCTAAACCAGCATAACTTCAGATACGACACTCGCTTACATCTGCTGAGGATGTTGATTACCCAGGGAGTTTCTGTGCTTTTTTTGCTTTGCTTGTCACACAGCACAAAGGCCATGCAGAAGCCACACAAGCAAAATTATGCTGCAGATAAAGACACTTGCTGTTAACACACCAAGTATAGTATTTGAAGTGTAATTAGTAGACAGTTTTCTGGCAGTTTACAGAAAAAACCCTGAACAACCCTGAACACCAACAACCCTCAGGCTCTCTTCCACCACCAAAGACCATTGCATGCTTTACATTTGGAGAGCGCTAATAGATAAACCTCAGCTCACGTTTGTCTTTGAGTAGTTTAGACCATCACCACTCCTAAGGATGGGTGCAGGGGGGACTTGAAGGTGGAGCTGATACTCGCATGACATATCTAGAAGAAATAATTTAGCATCCTTGTCAATTTGATAGTCTTTGATAATTGATTATAAACATAACCAAGTGAATCACACTTCTCTCAAGTATGTACTTGCATCATTTAAGTGGCTACAAAGCCTCCCTGAAGCTGTGTGTGACAGTTCTTAGATTTTCACTGACTTCCACCCACATTTATGTTTTATTTCAGATTTATTTTTCAAATGGTTGTAATGGAGAGCACCACTAAAGAGATGATATGTAAGAAAAAAAAAGAAGCAAAAAAAACCCCAAATGTGGACTTCCACTATTATGTGGATGACATTCAAATGTATTTTGTCAAATCCTGTCATTGTGCTTCCCCTGCTAAATGATTGGAATTCATTCTGGAATGGACAGAAAGTCAATTGACTTTGCTTAAATCTGTCTTCAACTGAATTGCTGTTGATTGGTATGTGGCATAAGTACAGAAGGGTGATTTCCCCATACCCGCATTTTGATGGACTGGAACCCCAAACTTGCCTTTTTAAGGCTTGCTACTTTTGTTTCAAGGTGGGGTGTTTTTTTGTGTGTGCTTTTTTTTTATTATTATTAATTGAGGAATATAACAAATGAAGTGTTCATTAGCTGCAGATGATTGGAGATCATTGTTCCTACTTTGATTACAAGCAGGTCTGATTAGTGTGGAGCTTTTTGTGTTGGACTTCTTGCCACTATGTGCCCTCTCCAGCAGCTCAGAATTCACTGGACAGACTGAAATTACTGATCATATCACTCCTCCATTGCCGTCCTCGCAGTGCCTCTCTGTTTGACAGTAACTAGTTGCCATGGAAATAATTGTGGTGTCACAAATTCAGTGTTATGATTTCAATAGACGATCATGTAAAGTAGAAGAAATGGTCTGCAAGAGTAGCTAACACAAATGGCAAAGGAAACAATAAAAACATATCCAAGAGGACAACACTGTCTGGTAACTGCCTGCAAGGTTTTTCTGACTAGTCCTTCAGGTAGGTTTTTCAGGTCAGATTCCTTTTCTTCAGTATTTGTGTTGATGGGAACCCCTTGCTCTCTGCCACATTTTCTATTAATCCTTAGGCACTTAGATATTCAGTGAAGTGACAGCAGCATTCCACAACACCAGGTATCTAGGGCTAGACAAAGTGCACCAGACAGCATCTCATTTGTATGCTGCCCCACTTATGGCTGAGACACTGCTTACATGAAGCACTGGTACATAGCCATGGCCCTTCTGTCATTCAACACACGCTAAGAAGTCATGTGCATCAGATCTAGAGGGAGGTGACAAGGTGTTTTTCTGCCAGCCACTGCACCTGGCACTAACTGTTGGATCAGAGAGATCTCATTTCTTTGTCTCTTTGCCCTTTTCTTTGCTAGATTTATTTGAACATTTCTCATCTGAGCTATATTCACGGAAAAACTCTGCGCAGACATTGGTCGTTATATACAGAAAAGCTTCTTGTCTACAAAAAAACCCAAACCACCTGTTAATGCTGTAAATCAGTTTATGAAAATCTCCATGTTCTGCAGCTAGACTTTGTCCATGTTTAAGGTTTCTTACCCAGTTTCTGATGGCACTTTCTAAGGTTTAGCTCTTTAATTATGGTAAGGTAACCTGAAGTCCCAATTTAACTGGGAATGATCAAGAATGCTGGAAATTATCCATCCTTTTTAAAAATTCTGAAACTTTGCTTTTTGGCCCAGAATTTGCTAGGAGAAACAGGACTTTCCTTGTTTCTACCCTTTGGGATGGTGAATAAATAATTCCTAGAAAGTTGCAATAGGCAGAAACTTTGACTCTCTACTGGCTCTAATATAGCTCAACATACTGCTGTTCCACTTGCCTGGTAGTAGCTGGGAGTTATCCCAGTTTCCTGATGATGAATGCTCGCTGCCTGAGCCTGTCCTGATAGAATATTTGGAGTCAAGTAAGAGCCATAAACTTGCATGAAGGCATAAAGGCATAAAATATAGAATATTTACAGTAGACATATTCTAGATTACTAGCCAGGAAGTCTATTAAGGGATATGAAATGGGTCTCCCCACAATTTATTTAATCATCTGTAGAATGAGGGTATTAATATCTCCCTACCTCATAGGCATATTGTAAGGATAAATACATTCATGGCTACACGTTATTTACACGGGTGTCCTGGGACAACACAGTAACTAGATCATATTTTGGGGGGTGGCAGTTGAGTTTCAGTTTTACTAAACTAAACTAATTAATTCTTGGTATAATGCCACTGACTCTAAAGCAGCAAATTTTGTCATAGAGTTTTAACAGTTTCAAAACAATGCTTTGAAGGTTTCTCTTGTGCTGCCGACAATATCTCAAACCTATGGGTTAAGTTGCATTTGAAATGTGTCCAGGGTGTCCCCAGCACATACCAGCATACTCTGTTTCCTCATGTTTGGGCCAGAGCCATTCTCTCCTGCTTTGTGGATCTGTTTGAAATAATCAGCTTTCTCCTTGGGAGCATTGCATGCAAGAATTAGTTTTCTCATGCACTGAGAGTGTTTTTCATTTCTGAGAGAAATTCAAGGAAAGAATGAGAAATGTTTTGATTTATGCAAAGCTGTGAATATTTTTGGAATTAACATTTAAATCTAACTACACTAGATTACACTGATATAATTTGTTCTAGGCCTTGTCTACACAGAAATGTTAAACTAGTTTAAAAAAAAGTGGCTAAGTAACATTAAGATTCTAATCCCAGCACTAATCTTGGGTGTAATCACAAGGAAATTGATATGGGACACATAAAGATTTACAGAGTAGTACCACAATCAACGTAAATAAAACTGAGTGGGGTTTTTTTGTAGAAAATAGACCTTGTCAGACAAACTAGATATTGGGTTTTTTTATGGTATTACAAGTATGGTTGTCAAAGATAAGTGTTGGTACAATAGCTGGGCTGTAATTCAGAACAAGATTTAGGAGTGCTGTTCAGGATGGAAACAGCTGGAAGTTAGGGCCTTAGCTCTGTAAATCAAATTTTCAAGGCACAGGTAGGACTATACCTTGTATGGAAAGAGCTAAATTCTTACCAGTAGGAATCCCAAACTCCACGCATTGATTTGGGGAATGTAAAAAAAAAAAAAATCTGTTGAAAAGTAAACACCTAAAAGGCAAAGGAGGAGATGGAGAAAGAGCGATCTCTAGTAACCTGAGGTCAAATGCCATAATTCTGCCGTTCAAGAAGGTAAGAAGCTTCATCGAGGTGAGTCAGGACAGGAATTCTTCTTGCCTTGGAAGACCCTTCTGAGTCCCCTGACAACAGGGAAAGCAAGGGAGGAAAGGAATATCTTTTGGCTTTGGTTCATCTGTGAGGCACGTTATGTACTTCAGGCCATGGCAAAGGACATCTGAGGCTGTTTCATGCTCAAAGCCAGCTGGGATATGGCTGGAGGACCGCATGTGGGAAGAGTGAGACACAGCAAGGGAGGCTCTCTTTGGAGAGTGCACTCTGGAGCGAATTAACACCAGTGCTGTGCCCGGAGATGGGAGAAAGCTAGCTGGAGAGGTCCAAAACCAACGAGGAGTGAACTAAAAAATACGCAATGTAGATAAATGATGGGAGGTCCCTGAATCACAGTTACTCCCTGCCACTCTTTATTTAGTATGATAGATGTACCAATATAAACAAACTATAGTAACGCCTGAACAGATGTAGAAGCACTGACATTTCTGTCTCTCTCCTGACTATCTTCATGACAAGAGTAGCTGTTAAGACTCCATGCAAGAAGCTGTCCACAAGACACCATTATTTTTATACAAATTCAGTGCAGTCCAAGCAACTTAGTTAACCATTACGGTTGTGGGTTTTTTTCAATTTAGGCAAAAGATTGCTTGGTGTTTGCACACCAAATGGCATGAGTTGAACAAGGGGTGCATTTCAGGAGTTCTTGGAGGATTTGAAAAAGTAGGCTGAATTCTAGTGCACTCCTGTCCCGAACTACTGGTTATAAATGACACATTAGGTGTCTGATTGGTTCACTGAACATCTATCTCCCTGATGTCTCTCAGACATTTGATGTAGTCCTATATGACATTCTGATAAAAAAATTATCCAAAGTTATCAAATTATACAAAAATCAGTGAAGTTCTCTTAAATAGATTAAAACTAACTCAGTTTGGCAAGTGACAACTTGCCAAAACTACAGCCTTTGTGCGGGGGAGAGATGCTTCTGATTAGTTATTTTTAAGCTTTGATGTTATCTCTGCTTTTTCATGTATTTCACCATTTTTCAGTGAAAGATTCTGTTTTGCAGGCATTTTGGTTGCTGTTCAGAAATGTAGGGGAAATATTTTTACAATAAAAATCCATGTAAGTATAAAAACTATCCAAGCTTTGAAACTAGAAGACTTTTATTCACCTAGCTTTCATCTCCTTTCTTTCTTTTTTTTTTTTTTCCTTTGGTTCCCCCTCCTCCTCAGAATCTGAGATTTCAGCGCCTTGGTCTATTTCAGGAAAGGAGAAAAAAAAATGAAATCCTGAAGATTTTGCAGTATGGAAAAATCATTTGCCATCCAGCTCTAATTAAAAACTTTCTCTAATTAAATCTTAGTTAATTGACAGATCTTAAAAAATGTAACAATGAATCATCATACTATGGAGCTAGTCCCAGTGCAATCTGTTCTTGACCAAATGCTATACAACGTCCTTATCTGTAGTCTTGAGAGAGTATAGCCATTGCTAGTAAAATTTACAGATGAAAGGAATGGGTGGTATAGTAAATAATGAGGATGATTAATGTCTCTGAACAAATGTGGCAACTCGTTGAGCAGCTGTTTTCATTTGAAACACATGAAAACGTACACCTTTAAGAAAGAAGTAGGTAGGGCATCAATGCAAACTGACGGGCGGTACTTGAAATGCTGAAATACTCAAAACTGTTGTGGTAGCAAAGCAGCTTAACATGAGCTGTCTGTGTAGCTACCAGGGCAAAACAGCCTTGGTGCACACGTAAAGAGAGGATCTCAAATCGGCGTGTGACATTGATATCCCCCCATGAAGATGTTTCAATACGGTGGCTGGGCCTTGAGACCGTACTGCAGAAAAAATGATGGAACCTTAGGTGGTTCAGAAAGGAGCCATAAAGATGCTACTACTTCTGGAAAGCTGATTGTATAATGAAAGACTGAGGAGTCTGAGGAGTTTGCTAATCGTTTATCCAAGAGCTGTTAAGTTGATTATTGATACAGCTACAAAGCAAAAGATATCAGGCTGTAGCTGGTTCTTAGACTAGCAGAAATAGGTGGAATGAGATTTCACTTTTAGAAGCGAAAGAAAGAAAAGTCTGGTTTAGAAAAAAAAACACAATTTTTTAACACTGAATGCAAATAACAACTGGACTAATATTTCCTGGAGTATAGTGGCTTCTCTAGCTTTTAAAGTCTTTAACCCAAGGCCAGATGCTTGCTAAAATGCAATCTCTAACCACAGAGAGATTCACACAACTACTCATGTGATGTCTAAACAGTTTTAGAATGTGCTTTCAAAACACAATAAAATGACTGTAAGACCTCTGTGTCCCATGCAGGATGGGATCCATAAGGGGGCTTCCCCCTGCTCCCATTGTGTCCTCTCTAATTTTTCCTGTCTCTTTTGTGTCATCAATTCTGATCATTTGGCTGCAAGATGGGGCAGATGAGCTCACTGAACTGGCTGGAAACTAACCTAAAACCAACAAAAACCAACCCCAGTGACTGAAATGGCATGTTCAGAGCAGTGAGCAATCTGAGACCACATGTATCTACATAGGTTTTCCTAAACTTGCTCCTTTCTTTGCTCAGGCAGGTCAAAGAGAGATACTGGCTGGTCTTGTCCCTGCCACTCAAACAAAACGTCCCGTGGAAAAGTTCACAGTCTGCGTATCACTTAAGGCACAAAAGGAGCAGAGCAGCACAGTCCCGACAGCAGCTATAAGAGGATTTACTACTTTCCATTAGGCAACGTGGAGCCCAGAGGATAACTGGACCATGAAGAGGCCTGTATCCCAGAATACTTTCTTGCTAGAGGTTTCTACTATCTCTGGACTGGGACATTTTT